>JAHBMJ010005843.1:44910-63702 GCA_018398765.1 Chromera velia | reverse complement strand
GTGTGTGTGTGTGTGGGTGTGTGTGTGGGTGAGTGTGTGTGTGTGTGTGTGTGTGTGTGTGTGCGTGTGTGTGTGTGTGTGTGTGTGTGTGTCTGTGTGTGTGACGATGCACGATCGGATCGCAACAAAAAAATGTGCCGATTGATGGTCGCCCTGTGATCGTGGCGCTGTCTGTTTATCCATGCTTGAGCGTGTGCGTCTATGCGTTGCTTTACACCAATCGGTGAGCTAAAGCAAAGAAATGGTCTTTTTTCTCGTGGACATCTGCACACCCATGCAGTCATCAATGAACACTGGACGCACAACTTAAGTGCGAGTCGTGAATCAAACGGTCGATGTCTGTCTGTCATCTTGCGCTGCATGTTGTGTTATGAAGTGAAAAACGCTCTGAGCAGTGTTGTCTTGCCTTCAAGAAATCGACCGGGTGTGAAATCGGGTTGCATCATTAATTTTGGTCTACCTTCAAAATCTTCTTCTTCTCCTCACAGTAGAAATTCCTGTAGGGCGCCAGAGAGACATCAGCCGCCTTTTTTGAGACGATCGACTCAAGCCAGTCAACCAGCCGGGCGCGCTCATTGTCAGTCAGCCTTGCCGCTCTCACGAACCTGCACGGGCAACATTCATGTTCAGTACATGTCGAAACACTGGAAAGCAGATTCTCGCCGACAAAGAGCTCACACACATTATCAAAATCAAGAACGCGACAGGACATCATCAGCAACACAGAACTCTTCTGCGTACCACGTTTCAATTACAGTCGATTTGTCTACCTGCCTGGTTAACTGCCTGACCGGCCGCCCGGCCGCCTGGTTGGTTGGTCAGTTGGCTCAAAGTATTTACTTTCCTTCAATTTATGACCGACTAACCAGTCAAAGTGTCCCGGAAGTGACCACCATGTGGGATTCGCAACGCGCCTGTCCCGACCGTAGTCCGGCACCGACTCTGTCTCCACAGAGATGCCGCCCGTCTTGAAGTCAGCGGAGACACAGATTCCCCTGTAATAGAGCCGATTTCTAGACTCCGGGGCCTTTGGGAAGAAAGCTCGATATCCCCGCCTGCCGATCCAACTCCTGTCTAGCAGACCAAGCTGCAAAGCAACGTCACAGTACATAGGGGGTCCAGCACATCTTCAGGAGTCATCTGATTTCTCTTGGGATCTCCGAACATGTCAAGTGGGGGCGTCACTGTGATAACCAAGTCGTCGGTCTTCTTCTCAGTCTGGGTGACATGGACATTGCCGTAGGAAAAAGTCCTGCCGTTGTCACCATGACCTGAACGACCCGTGTCCTGCACCGTCCGTTCATGCAGATGCAGATGCAAACGCAGAAGCACATAATCTACACGCACACGTGCATAAACAGGCCTTGCAAGGATTGAAGGGAGCTGGGGGCAAGTGCAGAAAGACGGAGAGCCGGGAGAGGGAAGGAGAAAGAAGACTCCAGAAAATCACATTTGCACGTACTGACCCAAACACCGAGAGCAAGCGAGCAAGTGAAAAAGCAGGGGGAAGCGGACGAAAGGGACAAAGTGGTGGATTATGGGCTCACACACAGGCACAAAAGACCCTGCAGTCGACGGACCCTATACAGAAATTTCCAGTTTTGCCCGAAGAAGTCGTACGTGACCCCAAAGCCGCGTGCTGCAAGGATGAGGCTTGCTCTCTTGAAGCCCTCCCCAAACTGACCAATCGCATTGTCAGTGCCTTTGATACTGTTCTGCTGCATATGGTCAATTCCGAGGATGCCAAACTTTTGCCATATGACCACCCGCCCGTCCAAGAACTGACGGATAATCCCTACCTCCTCGTCTTTCACCGACACTGTCAACAGGCGAACGGAACCCCCCGGCTCCTCCTCTCTCCCCCTGTACGTGATCGCTTCCCTCTCGCACGAGAAGACCTCACAGACGGCATCCATGAGATTCTGCACATACTCTCTGAAGCACTCTTGGGTGTTCCACTTCGCCATTCGCATGTTAAACTTCTCGCAGCGCATGTCGTGGTCGCCCTCAGAAGCTCTGTACTTCTTTTGAGAGTACAAATTCTTTATCTTCAGCCACTTCTCCGGAGGAGGAACACGCTCAGCAGCAGGCCCGGCTTCCTCAGTTTCGGGAGATTGAGAAGGGAGGGGCAGAGAGGCCGTCACGTTGATTACTGAGGGGGGTTTGCGGCCGAAGACCCGGGCGACGCGGCCAAAGACCCCTTGGAACATTGTTCCCTTTTTTTGAGAAGTCTTTTGGAACATTTTCTTGGCTTCCTCATTTTCGGGAGATTGAGGAGGGAGGGGCCGAAAGCCCGTCACGGTGACTGCTGAGGGGGGTTTGGGGTCTTCGGTCACGGTGACTGCTGAGGGGGGTTTGGGGTCTTCGGTCACGGTGACTGCTGAGGGGGGTTTGGGGTCTTCGGTCACGGTGACTACTGAGGGGGGTTTGGGGTCTTCGGTCACGGTGACTGCTGAGGGGGGTTTTGGGTCTTCGGTCACGGTGACTACTGAGGGGGGTTTTGGGTCTTCGGTCACGGTGACTGCTGAGGGGGGTTCGGCCGAAGACCCGGGCGACGCGGCCAAAGACCCCTTGGAACATTGTTCCCTTTTTTTGAGAAGTCTTTTGGAACATTTTCTTGGCTTCCTCATTTTCGGGAGATTGAGGAGAAGGGCGGGGCTCCTCTGCAGGAGCCGGAGGGAGGGGCTGCACCGTCACAGTGTCTGTCCCTGTGCTCTGCAAAGCACCGTTTGGCTGTCCTCTCTCAACCGTTTTTGCCAAATTTTCAGACTGTCCAGCATGACTATTAAGAGGGGAAACTTTGCTCAAAGAGCTGAAGCGGGTAAAGTGTGAGGGCAAGAATGCATTGGTCTTCGACAATTGAAAGGTTTCTGCCGGCGAGCAAACAAGAACGACTTGCAAGAGAAGAAGTACGGGCAGAGACGTCATATTGCTGACATACGAACAGTCTGACCCAAAGAGAAACCACGAAGACGGACGGAGACGGACAAGCACACCGAATAGGCGAAGCGACGGAGACGGACAAGCACACCGAACAGGCGAAGCGCACAGCCTAGTTCGGTACTCAAGAAATCCGACTGCACGATCGACTTGGTTGGACGAATGGAAATTGTATTGTATTGTATTGTGGCAGACTCTCGGCCTGCGGGGCTGCGGCTTGCAGGGCATCTCCTGTACAGGAGTCTCCCACCCCCATGCATTCTACCTAGGTTAGCTCCGCCTGAGTCTCATATATTCATAATTATTCATATGGCCCGGAAAGCGTAGCTGAGGGGCACTTACAAAGAGTTGGCCCGGAAAGCGTAGCTGAGGGGCACTTAATTACAAAGAGTTGAGGTGGGAGCGCGCGTATGACGTCGCGCGTGCTGAATCTCCGATTAAAAAATCTGACGCACGCAGATGCATGTCCCAGAAATAGAGCTGAGGGGGCACTTAACACAACATGAGTATAAGGGTCAAAACAAATGGAGTTAATTTTAATTTTTTTTTTTTTTGTTAATTTTGATTGCCGACTCTGACGCACGCAGTGCTGCGACTCCGAGATTATACTGCTGGGGTCCGGCCAGAAGTTTTGACGGGCCTGAATTAGTGTAAATATATTTGACAGGCCGGAGATTAGACGGGCTTGCAATTTTGACGGGCTGACAAACTAAGCTGAAAAAATGAAAAAAAGCTAGATCCGCCCCTTATATATGAGGACGCGGTATGCATAACTATGTATAAGAAAACCCCCAATCATCATTTTTTAATGGGTTAAGGATATTTGACGGGCCTAGTAATTTTTATTAGCTATCATCGGCACCTCCCTAACACTACAAGCCACTTAAAACAAAAACCTTCAAGTTCATCCGCCCATGCGACTTTGTCTTTCAAGAATTAATCCACACCTGCGGCACGAACTTTCAAGACACTGTCCGCACCCGCAGTGCAGAGTTTTAAGATACAGCCCGCACCTGCGGTGCAGATAAAAGCTATCCACGAGAGCGACTTCAAATTTAAGTGGCTTGTAGTGTTAGGGAGATGATCACCGGCTCATTTTTTTGATGGACCAGCCAGTATACTGCGTTCTGGCCATTAATTACTTCACGCACTATCCCGTACGCAAATATACATTGCGGGGCTATACGCTGTATGGCGCGTCCCCTATATATGAACCCGTGCGCGATGTACTCCTGGCCGTACCAGTCATAACACATAGTTTTTTTAACCTACGTCATTGTTTCTATATATAATGCTTATAACGGTCAGCTAGCTCAATTTCACCTATAGCCATACCACGTGGTGCTCGCTGTGTGTAACAGTTTGAATATGTTTGGAATTAACTCTAGAATTAACTACGTATCGACTGCATAACTCGAACTGAGCTTAGGGCTGAGCGATTATACATAATTTTATGAGATAATTAATTTAAAGCCTTAGAAGTAAGTTGAAAGATGGGCATAAGTATATTTCATATGCTATATAGAGTTTAAGAGTACTTAAGAGCTACAAGGAAGAAATAATTAGCCTCTATGTAGATTAAGATACACTCTCTCGATCTAGGCAACGCACAGTGATTTAAAAAAAAGAAATCTCAAGAAGCCTAATCTTTTTAACCTCATCTTTTTTATTTTTTTTAAATTATTTTATTGGAAGTGCCAACTTGAAACATCTAACAAAAACCTAGACAAAGACACATCTAACTACAAAACGTACCTTTGCTAAGTTTGCTTGGACCTTTGATCACCAGACTAAAAAAAAAAAAGAAAAAAAAAATCTCGAAATGTCTATTCTTTTTTTTTTTTTTACCACTGTGCGTCGCTTAGCTCTCGATTTCGGAGAACGATGCTCCTTCTGGCCTAGCTTCTGGCACAGTGCAGTCTAGAGTGCAGTTCGGTCCGTTCAGATGCTCCTCATAGAAACAAAGTTCAACAAACAAATATACTGCCGGCGGATTGAGTGCATGCATGCATTATCGGGGAAATTGTGTTGCGAACAACCACGTGGATGCAACGATGGTTGCTCAATCGATACTGATTCGATAGACCTGATAATTAAAAACAAACTTGAAGAGCTTGCGATCAGTGCCTCTATGAACGAACCGACGAGCATAACACAAACAGCCAGTTCGACCGAAGATCATTGGAGTGCATCATGATCAGTACATCCAACCACCAGAGAGACCCGTACCAGGTCTACTCCCTGTCTTCTTTGTGCAGACTAAACAACTTCATTTCTTCCTTAATTGTCCCTCTTTCCTTTCAGTTTTCCGACGTGCTTGCATGAGCTCGTGTTATTCCTTTAGATCCACGCACTGTATGATTTTCTGGAGGACTTGTTGGCGGTGAACAGGGGGGCACCCTTGGGCGCGGCCTCAGTCCAGGGAGTGTCGGCCTCGGCATCACCTGCAGACATACATGCAGAGACAGCCAGACAGCCAGGGAAATGAAGAGAGGCGAGTTGCAAGGGGGGGGAGGGACAAATTGTGCGAAGAAAGGGAGGAAGGATGAAATGGGTGGTACCAAAAGACCTTTTCATGCTCAAATCCCAGCACGGACTATTTGGAATGACGGGAGTATGGTTGGGTTGCTGAGTGGGTGGGTGGGTGGGTGTATGATGATCGCCTTCCCTTTTCTCTGCGCGACTAAATGCAAATCCAGACATTGCCATTTGGCTTCCTCATACGGCACAAAAGCAATCAAGCACACTGGCAGGCAGGCAGGCAGGCAGGCAGGCAGGCAGGCAGGCAGGCAGACGTACCCTCGAGGATCTTGTCACAGTCAAGAATTCCCGTGTGGATATCGGAGTTCAATCCGGAGGTGGGCGGGTTGACGTAACACAGGCCGTCCTTCTCGTAGGAGTTCAAAGAAAAGATGCTCCCGCACCACTGCAACACAACGCAACAATATACATGCACAGTGTATGTCGAGAAGTACATGCACATATGCACAGAGAGTTACGCGGAGGTCTCTGCGTGCGTGCGTCAACATCATCCTTGAGGCCTCTGATTTCATTGTAACCGGAAGTCCTGCGCCGTGCCGAATTCTGAAAATGTGAAATCTTGACGGCCAATCTGCCTCGTGTCCTTCATTTTTGTGTCTGTGAGTGTCGTTGCTTGCTTCTCTTTTTCCCTTCCCCTTGAATGCATGCAGTGCTTCTTTTGCGTGTGTCAGATTCACGGCAGGCTCCCACGATGCATTCTTTTTACTCTCTCCCTTCTGCCACCTCCGTGGGTTTATCTCTCTCTCTCTCTCTCTCTCTCTCTCTCTCTCTCTCACTTTCTGTCTCTCTTTCCCTCTCCCTCTTGTGTCTTCGTGTGTGAAGGTGATAGGCGTATGGAGGATAGGAGTGAAAAAGGGTGCATGAGGGACGGATGCAGGAAGAGAAAGTGATCATTTGAGTCGATCACTTAAGCTGTCGCTACCGGATCGAAACACCATGTGTTGGGGGTGGACTTTGCTTTAATGGAACCTCATTTGATGTACGTTCTGCTTCTGAAAGACTCAAGCACTCACGTTGGAAAAGACGGTGTTGTCGAAGGAGCCGATGTCTGTCGATCTTGTTCGCAAAATCTTCTTTCTATCCTCTGCGCAGGGACTCTCGTAGTCCTCGTAGCTGACAGTGCCGTAGGCATTGATGATGTTCTTGGCGTAGTTAGGGTAGCTGGTGGGGGTCAGGTAACGAGTGAATGCTCCAGGGGAACATGCGTGCGTCATGACGGCGTTGGACTCGTAGATGGCGTTGGGTTTGATGAGCTCGAGTTTGAGCTTTCCTGAGGAGTAGAAGTTCGCCCTCTCGACGATGGAAGTCAGGTCGTCGTTGGAGAGGACTGAGTCTCTCTTGTACACTCCGGTGTTGTCGTCAACCTCTGCGATCGATGGATCGATCGGGAACAGGGAGAGGGAGGCGAACAGAGAGACGGAAATGACAAGAAACACATACACATACATAGAAGGGAGGGGGATGGAAATCAGAAGATGCACATACGCATGAAGACAGGGGGACAGTCAGGCTGCTGGAAGGATATACGCGAGAAGAAGAAACAAATGATAGAGGACTGGCAAAAGAATCGACTATGAAAGAACAAAAAGGAGAAAAACCAGCACGGATGATCAGAACATTCTAGTTTTGAAGGTGTTCGGGCTGATCGGTCACTGCACAGGAAGGAATTGGAAAATTCTTTCGGAAGAAGAGCACAGGCGGGTGGGTGATTCCTTCAGCTCGATCCGTATAAGTCTCTGACTTTCGCTTGCTTCAAGCGAAAAAAGGGACAAAGATTTAGAAATCAAAAAGTAAATGAGAGAAAGACAGAGAGAGAGAGAGAGAGAGAGAGAGAGAGAGACTGACTGGAGAAGTGCATCTCGAAGAAGAAAGCCTGGAGAGTGGCGCGTCTGTCAAACTCCCTCAGCTCCTCGCAGAAGGATCTCTTGGTACACTTCCCGGTTGGCATGGTGGGGCTGATGTTCTTCGCATCGGGGCAGGTCTCCTTCGGTCTGGCTGCAAGCAGATGAAAAGGGGCAGAGGGAAAATGTGTCGTTTAAACCGGCCTAACCGATCAGCGTGCATCAAGCGGGCAGGGATGCGGTTGGGTTGCGCGCGTGTGAATGGACGGGAAACCGAATCTTTTCGATCTTCTTTCTGTGGTTCTCTCTTTGTCTCCCCCCCCCCACAGACAGACAGACAGACAGACAGACAGACATCCTTTGAGCAGTATGAACAGCTGGTTGACTTACAGAGAGCGTTCCAGCGGTACTTGCTCTTTGGGTTTCTGTATTGATACCATTCGGTATCGGGGTCAAGCTCGTAGTCATCAGGCTCGGGCTCGGGCTCCTTCCTCTTTTTGTCATCGGGGTGAGCGATCTTCTTTGCTGCAAGCATGCAGTCAGATTCGGTGGAGATGTGTGTGAACGATTGTTCGTTTACTCAGAGGCATGCGCCGAGGTTGGAGACTCAGGCAGAGATGCGAGGAGGGAAAGTGCAATTTTGTGTGCACGAACGGACATTTGAGGCCGGTGTAGAAGCTGAGGTCGACTCCGCGGTCCTTCAGCTGTAGTCCGAGAGTGGCAAGGGGCAGGGCCGCACCGACCAAGGCGAAGAACTTCATCTCGGCTGTTGGTCTGTTGAAGAGAGACTGCGAGACGAGTTGGGATTTACCTTGCTGAAGCTTGATAACCTCTGGTGGGATTCTGTGAATAGATGTGTACCTGAAACGGACCGGAAATCTATCGAAGACAAGCGGCAACTTTTACCTCAGGATGGAGGCGCTTCGATCGATCGAATGGAAAAAAATATGTTCCGGCAATTAAGATGCCTGCATGGAGAGACGCCATATAATTGCAACAATTCAAACTATTGATGCTCTCTTTAGTGTCTCTCTGGTCAACTATTAATACATGCTGCCATGCATGCATCATTGCATGCATGCATGCTTTAATTAAAAAAAAAAAGACCGAAAATTATATATAATTAATAATATATTAAAGCATGCATGCATGCCCGGAAAATTAAACAGAAAAAAAAACGTTTTCGCGCGCGTTTTGCATGCGCGCGCGCGTTCATGCATGCGTAGTGTTGTCACTGCAGTGAGCCCATGCATGTGATCGAGTGCATGATCGAGTGCATGATTATTACGACTGCATGAACAAGCACACTCTCACGATTCTCCCTCCTCGATCTTCCTCTCAAGAGAAATCTGAATCCTGGTCCTTGCAGGTCTACTTGCTCATCAAGCACCTGTAGATCGGCAGAGAGTTTCATTGGGCCCTTCATACGAACTTCCAAAGCGAGTCCACACTATGTCGTGCAACACCGACTTGAAGGACCTGTGGGACCAAATGGGTCAGCAGAGAAAGAAGTCTGCGGGCTGGGCAGACTGCCGATCCAGAAGGTTGCTTCTTCTATGCGGGTGAGTGCCTCTGATTGCTTATACATATTTATCATTACTGAATGTACTCGCAGGTCTCTCTGCGGAAGAGCGTGAACAACGGATGAAGACCCTGTTTGATAAACTCATCACACAAGAACTTCACGGTGAGTGAATGATCAAAAGAAGGGAGAAAGCGCACGGTATCAGACACTCGGGTTTCACTCTTCCTCCCCTCACTTCCTTCACTCTAACTTACTCTCTGTAAATGAATGTCCTTTCTCTTCCCTTCTTGCAGCACGGGACGAGATCCTTGAAGAGTTGAATGCAAACAAGGAAAAGGCCAGGGTGTTGCAAGGGGAACTGGAGCCGTTGTCGAAGCCAGAGAAAGACCAGTTGGCCCAAAGAAGTGCAAAAGAGCAAGATAAAACCTGTGGAGTGGAAAAACCGAACAACGATCCCAAGCAGACAGAGCTGAACCTCAAGCAACGCATTCAAAGCACAAACGGACTTCTCTCCCTGTTGCAATCAATCAAGGAGAATAGATGGAGACAGTGGACCGAGCTAAAGATGGAACTGTTCAACGTGTACGAACGCCTCGGTTAGTACTCTGCCCCTCTTGTCTGCTAGTCTATGTGACAAGATGCTCACAAGTCGCGTTCTTGTCTTGTCGAGGCGGACCCATGTATGTTCTTTCCTTCTCCGTCCTGCGACTTCCCTCTTCTCCAATTACTTCCCCTCTTTTCTTGCTTCAGATTTCGCCCCCCAGACCTAGAAGCTCAAACACCCTTTATACTTGATCATTGTCTCTCCACCTCCTTTGAACTCAATTCGATGCTGACGTGCCCCCCTTTGATCGCAGGCCTGACGGGGGGAGACGCGTCCTCGGTGATCGACACGTGCCAGAGCCGGAACG
This sequence comes from Chromera velia, assembly GCA_018398765.1. Classification (NCBI taxonomy): domain Eukaryota; family Chromeraceae; genus Chromera; species Chromera velia. Next base: position 53,944 of record JAHBMJ010005843.1, on the reverse strand, counting down.
ACAAACCCCCCACCGGGCCGGGCGATCCTTTGGGTCTCGTCTCCGCAGTCTCTCTTCAAAAACTGGGGGAGCGAGTGGACAGCTTCAAGAAGATTGAGGTCAGCTAGCTCGGATAGATGAAAGCCAGGAAGGAAGGGAAGAAGAAGAAAGGAGAGCCTATCCTGACACGTGCCTCTACCCCCGGTCCCCTGCGTGCGGTGGTTCCTCTCTCTCTTTCGCTCAGTCCCTCTTCCAGTCCCTTGTTTCCTTCCTCCCCCCATCTTCCCAACCCCTCGCCTTTCTCTTCCTATGTCCTCATTCCATACGTGCGATTACTTTCCTCTCCCCCCCCGTCCGCATTCCTTTTCCTTCCACCCTTCATCCTGATCTAATTTTTGTTCTCTGCCCCTGTTGATTTCTTGCCCCTGCCTGCCTGCCTGAGTGCAGTCCGGACGCAAGAAGGAGATCTGCAACCTCCGCGAGTCAATCAAGGAGATTTTGGTGACCACCGGCAGGGTCTGTCTATCAGGCAGTCACGAGAAAACTGAGTTGGAAAAGGAAGAAGAAAAAGAGAAAAGAACGCAGTGAGGAGGTATCCGACCGATCGAGCAAGGCGCGTGTGTGAGAGAATAGGGAGGAGCAGGAAACGAGAAGAGAGAAAAATCTTTGTTTGAAGGAAGAAAAGCTCTTTTCATGATTCGTAGAGAGACCCGCTTTCTTTCTTTGGTTTCTTCCCACTCTCTTCGGTTTCTTCCCACTCTCTTCTAAGTTCACACCTCCTCTGCTCTTCCTCTCTAGCGTTGCTTCTGAAATGAAGGAGAGTGCATTCAGACTCTACGTCCGCTCTGTCCTCTAGGTCCTGCAATCAATCAGAGGCATCCGTCCTCCTCTTCGCATCATCTGCATGCGTGTGAGTGCGGATGCATGGCTTTGCGGTGTTATTCCTTCCTTCGCCTTTAATTCTTTTTCTTCCCCCTTCCCTCTCCGTATGGATGTGCGTGCTTGTGTGTGTGTGTGTGTGTGTGTGTGTGTGTGTGTGTGTGCGTGCGTGCGTGCGTGCTTGTGTGTGTGTGTGTGTGTGTGTGTGTGTGTATGTATGTGTATGTGTGTGTTTTGCCCCAAAACAATTCTTGTTTGCTGTTGTGCGAGCAGGTGGTAGTCGGACCTCCCGAGGACTCACTGGGTTGTGGGAATGCCGCCGCAGTGGTCGTAGAGGACTCCAGCGATGCAATTGCTGCTTCTGCTGCTGGGGACATGGACAGAGCGGGCCAATGGAGACGGATGCCTGTTCCTTCTCTGAACATGATGAGTGCCCAGAGAAGAGAGAGCACCTCTGGAAGTGGAATGGCGCCGTCGTCCTCCTCAAGTTCGCCCTCCTCTTCAGCGCCCAGCGCAACGTTGGCGTATCGACAGGAAAGTGGGGGGGTGTTCCGAGTGTGTCCATTGAAAGGGGCTGAGGGGGCGGGCTGGGAAGCTCTTGCGCCTTTACATCGTGCCCCGCCCCGATTTTGGTCTGCCATTGGGTCGCTTTCGCCTACTGGAGATTGTGGGGGGGGTGAGGGGGCGGTGGAGGGTGAATTGTCAGACAGCTTCTTGAAGTTCCTCCGGGCAGCTTTGGGAGTCTTTCGGGGACTGTACGCTGCACGGTGGGTTTTTGAATATGCTGTCTCTGTTTTTTTGTCTTTCCTTCTCTTCTGCGGAGAGAGACTCTTCGGTACATGCGAATTCGTTCATTTCTTCCTTCCTTCCTTCCTTCTTTCTTTCTTTCTTTCTTTCTTTCTTCCTTTCTTCCTTTCTTTCTTTCTTTCTTTCTTTCTTTTCTTTCTCTCTTTCTTTCTTTCTTTCTTTCTTTCTTTCTTTCTTTCTCTCTTTCTTTCTTTCTTTCTTTCTTTCTTTCTTTCGTTCGTTCGTTCGTTCGTTCGTTCGTTCGTTCGTTCTCTCTTTCTATCTCGAGGGATCGAAGCTGAGTGGGAGAATGAGAGATCAGTTGAGACTTATGGTGCGTCTTCTGTTCTTTTCTCTACTCGACGCAGGTGGGCGCTACTTCAGACAACCGCAACCAAGTTGGAAGCCTCCTGGATTGCACTCTCGAAAGCGAAGGCAACAGAGAGCACAGGGAAGAATTTGAGTTCTGTTTCTGCTGGGGAGGGCAAAGGGAAGGGAAAGGGGGGAAGGGAGGGGTTTGAGGAGAATGTCGAAATAGGAGATGGGAACATAGAAGGGGGGAATGAGCTTCGTGCTCGAATTGCAGCAGAACACCAACAGGCAGTCAGCAGTTTACGTCTAGGATCTGTCTTGGCTGTCCAGGAAGTCAAGCGTTTACAGAAATTATGGATGAAGTGCTGTGCTCAAAGGGCGGGAAATCAAGAGGGGAGGGACGAAGCGGAAAGAGAGAAGGGTGAGGGGGGAAGTGGGGTGAGGTTTTCTGTGGAGACGGCGGTAGCGATGGTAAGTCTGTGGAAGCACAACAACCGTCACCGATTTCCTTTTTCAAAGGTGCCTTCTGAATGTTCCCTCACTCACTTACTCCTCTTCTTCCCTTCTGCCCCCCCTTCTTTCCCCCCCTCTCTCTTTCCCTCCTCTCACCCTCTCTCTGTGCTTGTGTGGCGCTTTGAAATTCGCGTGTTGGGTGAACAAGTCCGTATTCAAATTCTCTTCTGTACCTGTTTGGGGATGACCGTCCAATGTGCGAGCCTGCAGCTGGGGGCAGCTCTGGGCGAATCCGAAACAGCGAGGGCAGCGATTGAAGAGAGAAGACTGGAGGTCAGTGCCCTATATTAGCTTTGTTTTTCTTTGTCATGACAATGAGCACACGTGCATGCCCCTTTTCTTGCACTCCGTCCCGCTCATTATTTCACCCATGCAGTTTCTTTTCTGACTGACTTCGCCTTCCTAGACGCATCATGCAATCATCCATGCCTGCAGAGGAACCATATCTTCTAGAATAATTAATCTTCAGACAGTGATAGACTTCCTTATAAACCGGTTCCCAATCATTTTCAATTCCCATTCCTGCAGAGGAACCGCGCGATCTTGCGGGAGTTTCTCACTTGCCGTCTTTTCGGCTCCTCAGACCGGCCCTGGGTCTTGGCACATGAGGGCCCCGGCACGATACAAACGCAGTGCCTTCACTGGGCCCCGCCGGGGTCCACAATTGCGGTGGCCAAGGCCATGCTTCAACAGCACGACGGTCAGCGCAAAGAAACAAGATGGGCAATTAAGATATTTATGACTCAAGAAGGCCTGCATGCAGGCTTGCGCTGTCGTATTTCCTCTGCGGTCAGACAATTGCTATTACGATGCCCAAAATGGGAGGTTTCAAATTCAAATTTTGGCCTGACAACCTTTCATTAAAAGGACCGCGGGGGTGATGCACTGACGCTATCGTATGTTGAGAGTAAGGTGGATATGCGAAAGACGAAAATTGCGTCCTGTCTCATGAATGCATGTGTCTACAGGAGGTGACGGACAGGAAGCAGATGCTCTGGGTGCATTGGTAAGTCGACAAATGAATGTCCAGCTTTGAGTTCGGTGCACCTGCCTCGCAAGCTCTCTTGAAAGCTTTGGAGAACCACGTTCCTGGCCCTCTATCCTGTCAAGTTCTTTCATATATTTGATGCATCTGGCGCCGATTTGCTTTGCATGCGCCTCATACTGTGCTTATTCGTAGGGCTTTTTTGAAGGTCGCTTTGAGCCTTCCTTCAAATTTCATGTGCGCGACAGTTCGTGAAGGCATTCTCTCTTTTTCCTGTACGGAAAAGACCCCTTATTGTTTTTTTTTTTTTAGTAGAGAGTAAATGCCCGAACCGAATAGTCCCCATGCCTTCACTGATGAATGACGTGAATGCACTGCAGCTTCCCCGCATCTCAGCACTCCAGGAGGGGGAGACACGGCTGCTCCAAATGATGCAGAAGACGGCGGAGGGGGCTGCTGCGAGACGACTGCTTAATGATTTGAACTCAAGAGAAAGAGAGGGACAGAGGAGGGGAAGAGTGGTCAGTCGATCAGTCAATCAGTCAGTCAGGAAGGAATGAAGTAATGAGTGAATTATGGAAGGAAGGAAGGAAGGAAGGAAGGAAGGAAGAAGGAAGAAGGAAGAAGGAAGAAGGAAATGAACCAGGAAGAAATCGATTTTGTTGAGACAGCTGCAGAGAAAGAAAGAGAGTAGGCCTGCAAAACAATGGTGTAGATTGAGCGGAGACAGGAACACCTGACTGCGTGCACTCACGCGCTCAGAGTAAAGCCATAATGCGGCTGCTGTATCGTCTTCGGACACCTCTCTTCGGATCCCCATACGTAGAATAAACCTGCGCATATGCCGCTGTTCATGCATCTGACTGCCTGCCTTTCTGCCTGCATCTCGGCCTGTGAGTGTGCAGGGATCCCTCCCATCTGGAGACGAGAAGAGGGCAAGGGAGCATGCATTTGTTTTCATGCAGAATTCTTTTTATTTGAGATAAATAAATAAATGCATTCTGTATGAAAATAAATGCCTCTGTACAGGGATCCCTCCCATCTGGAGACGAGAAGAGGGCAAGGGAGCTCGTGAGGACTCTCCCAAACACGCTGAGGAAACTGAAGGAAGAGGCAGAAAAGTTCTCCAAAGCTCATTTCGCAGGACATTCCCCCTCTTCTCTCTCAGTCTGCATTCCTCTGTCCTGTCTATCCCCAGACGCCTCTCGTGAGTCAGGAAGAGGATCCTCTTCCTCTTTGCTTGCTGTTGACACCCAAAGACTGAATGATATTCAGGAGGGGAAGGGAAGAGCAGGAGACGAAGCAGAAGCCTCCACCCCCGTCTCATCGTCCGTCTCCGATACAACTGCAGTCGCTGTTGGTGCCAGGGCTGCCACTTTCCCTCTCACTGTGTGGCTGGAAGAGGCGAAAAGGAAAGGCCACGGCTTGTATGGACCCACAGCCGCAGACTCCGCCCCCCCATTTTTTCATCTCAGTGCTGCAGCTGCCGAATCGCAGGAGGCAACTACCTCAAATATCCCTTCCCAACCCTCAAAAGACAAGGAAAAGGAATGTGCAAGCAGAGTGGAAAGCCCAGAAGAGCAAGAATGTTCCAGCGAGTTTGCACATCAACCAACCGATGTCAGTTCCGCTACCGACTCTACGCCCACTGGCATCCCTGTGTCGACAGTATTGTCCACCCAGAAGCCAAAGGAGCTTTCCGAATCGCTGCCTCACGACAGAGCACGAAGGCCACACATCGGCACCGCCTCCCCCATCCCTCTACCCAGCAGAAAGTCACCGCAATTGCAGAGACCTTCCACATCTGCCTGCAGGAACACACTACAGCAACAGATAGACATGAAAGTCCCAGCCAAACAACAACCAGCACACGGAGGTGCGAACACCCTCCCAGAAACAAGAGAGGCAAAAGTACCTACCTACTCCCCTTCGGGCAGGCCGAGTGCAAATCACACATACGTAGAGAGACCCGGTCAGATGCACAACGCTTCCTCTTCCTCAGCCTCATCGTCGGCGTCTGCGCCTGTGATCGTCCCCATTTGTGCAGGCGCTCCGAAAGCCTCTCTCCTTGACAGCTCTCTGGTCTCCTTGCCGTCTCTTCCCTACGCGAATGTCCTCATACCCGCATCGTCCCTCTACACAGACGCATTTCCTTTCCCCCTTCACCCAAGCGCAACACCGACGCACGCACAAGCACAAGCCGAGGGCGGACTGAAACAGCATCAGACTCAAACAGACACCGATCATCATTACCCTGCCAGAGTGAATGCTCACATCGCCCCTCCGCTCACACAGACGTCCCCAAATCAGCTTCACCAGTCTCCCACTGCATTACCTTCAATTACGCAACCACTCTCAGACTCCTTTCCAAAGAAAACCGACAAACGCAAAACTACACAAACCTCCAAGCAAATGCGTTCAACCCCCAACCAAACGCCCCCCCCCCGTGCGAATCCAGTTCGAGAGCGGGAGAGCGAAGGAGAAATTTCGAATTGTCCCCCTCCACAAACGCGAAAAAAGGCCCAGACCGGGGCTCCTCTTCCGTCTCCACCCATCCTTCCCAGTCGCTCCCAGCAACAACAACCAGGAAGTCGCGTTCTATTGCCAGGACGCACCAATACGCGTCAGCAGCGTGAGGGTCCAGGAAGCAAAAACATGAGGGGTTCCTCTCCCCCTCGAGGAGGCTCTGCCGTCTCCTTCGCGTCTGCAATTCCGATCGGTTCCTCGGCCGAGGCTCCCGTTCCTCGTCTCTCCCATGTCTCCCGAGCACTTGCAGAACGACATCGAGTTTCCAGATTCATCTCCGCACCGTCATCGGAAACTACTGCAAATAATGTTCATGCACTCACTAAGTGTGCAGCTCGGCTTCTGCCCCCTCCGCATGAAAGATCCCGTGAGGAGAGAGAGAAAACATTTGCCAGATTGAGAAGACAGGGAAGGTCATGGAAAGAGACGGCAGCTGCGGAAAGACAGATGCCGAAAGACAAAGACATTGTACACGCAACTGCCCAATCTCGCAAAGAATTTTCCCCTCTTCCTCGAAAACTCTCTCCAAGCCCATCACCCACCTCCAGTCTCCCCGGAGAGAGAGATTCGCTCCTTCTGCGTCCCCCCGCTGATCCTTCTGCTCTTCTTGTCTTTCCGGGACCACTCGCACGCTCCCTCTCACGCAGTTCCTCTACCAATGCACTCTCTCAAGGTCATGCCGACCCCAACCAGAGCCATCACGGGACTGCGGGGTCCATGTCGACCTCGACTGGATTGACCGCGCAGTGTCGCCTTGTAGCGAAGCATTGCAGTTTCTCCGGAACCTCAAATATGAGAGAGAGTGAGGAAAAACCAGACGGAGGGGGGGGAGGGGCACCGTGCTCACGCAATTCGCACACACAGCCCCAAATCCAAAATGCCGCAACAAGAGAGCGAAACTCTTTGAAATCCAAACGCGCACCAACGCCAACTGCCCCAGGAGGTCTGAAGGAGGTTTCAATTTCAGATGTCAACTCTAGAGATTCGTTTCAGTCTCTCGGAGGAGAAGCATACAACTTCCTCATTCCTTCTGCCCCGAAAAATCCCATCAACGATACCCACGCATCTCATTTACACCCCTACCCCCTGTCACCCTACGCAGCCCCGTCGGGCTTTCTGCCCCCTGGTCGGATGGATTCCATTCACAAGGGTGCTCCAGGGGGAAGTTTCGACTTCTCGGGGGGAGCATCGGGGGTCGCACTGCAGCAGCTGCCTGTGGACACAATTTGCACCCCTCACGCCCTCCAGATGCGCACGTCCTTGAGCAGCACCCCTTCTGCTTCACTTCCTCAGCAGCCAGTTGTCACCCCCCCCTCAGTCAGCCTGCCTCTACCCCGACAACAGCTGCCGCAGTATCAGTATGGGGTGGGCGTGGAGGGAAAGCAGAGCATAGGTCTATTCGGTCTGGTGGGTGGGGGACAGGAACATCACCTGGGTGATTCTTCTGTTTGCCTGTCGAAGACCTCAGCAGCAGAAGAGGATCCACGAGGATCATGTCCTCCTTCTGCAAATGCACCTCCTGTTCAGTGGAACTCCGTGAAAGAACAAGTCAGTCAGTCAGTCAGTCAGTCGGTGTTCGGAAGTTGCTATTTGCATGTTTCTGCATCTCTCTGTGCGTCGACTGAAAAGATAGCCTGAATGTCTTGATTGTCTGGAAATGTTCTTACTTCGGTCGAGTGTTGTGGGATTATATCGGCACTCTCTCTCTCTCTGTAACCCAGAAGGGAGTCTGGAAGAATTTCTCTCGCCCCCCTCTCCTTTTCCTTTTTGCGGTGTGGTAGGAATATGTGCATTCAGTTGCACTCACCTTGCACAGTCAAAACAGGCACCAGAATCAACTGTCTGTGTTATCTTCCTGAGTACTGGCTGTTGGTGGGAGGGTTGGTTTCTTGCTCCCTCATGTTCGCTTGTCTTTTCACCTTACGAGTGCGACGTAGTTGTATATATGTCTGTGTATGCGCTTCTGTACGTGCAGGTGGCAACCAACATCCAATACGCCCTGGACCGTCTGCACTGCACCTCCCCGCAGAAGGAAAAAGAGAATTGATCGAGCACAGCAGGGGGACCTCTCTACTCGATAGCGTGTAGGGAGAGAGAGAGAGAGGCTTGTGAGATTCCTCCCTCCTCAGCAAATTCCATGGAAATGGTCTAGCTGCAGTTGAGGGGAGATGGGGGACTAGGCGCTGGTTCCTGCATGTCTGGCTGCATGTGTGTGGGCAGACCGGTCCACCAATCCATCATGCACTCGAGATGGAGAGGCTCTTGTGTACTTAGACAACAGAGTGGCCCACGTTTAACATGCCTTCAAGAATGCATGCATGCAGGCAGGCAAAAGCGATCAATCTTGGTACGTGCGGGGATGGGATGGGAGGGGGACCAAGCACGAGGGTTGAAGGGCGGCTCGGGATGGAAGACTAGATGGAAGAAGTGAGCAATATTCGATCTAGTTTTGCTGCTTTAAACAGTGCTTTTTCAATATACTAGTCATTCATGTATCGTTTGACTGCGAGGCATTGCGGTGGGTAAAAACTTGCATATATACATTTTTTTTGTCTTGTTGCTGCTCTCTAGGCTGCTCTATGAAACTCTATTCACCCCCCATAATGAATTAACTCACCTGTATACACAGCTGTATATACGATCGATGATTATTTTTTTCTTTAACCCAACGCCTATTAAAGGTATGATGGGTTTTAGTTGGAATAAAAATAATCAAAAATTATTAGAAATGTTTTATGAAGTTTAATTATCGAAGCCAAACTATATAGAAAATGTGCTACAACAGCCCCAATGGGAGTTGTACCTCAAATTAATACGTCATTGAAGTTTAAAAGTGCAGTTATGTTGAATTCGTAGTCTGCTTACATGATGTAGTAACATTATAGTCTATGTGAGTAGCAAAAAAAAATGAAATATGCTAAGAAATATCATATATGCATCATTCTAACTGGGCCTAGAGGCTAGGATTTGGATTTATGTCTAGGCATGTCACAGCAAAAAAAAAAAGAAAAAAAATCTCTAGAAAAACGAGTGATATATATTTTTTTTCTTTTT
>JAHBMJ010005843.1:39932-44887 GCA_018398765.1 Chromera velia | reverse complement strand
GGGGGGGGGGGGGGGGCCTGCAACACCTTGCAACACTTGTTTAACACCCGTATAACAGCTAAACAACAGTTGTTTTAGACAAAAAAACAAAAAAAAAGTACCTGACAAAGAGAGTTATTTACTTTTTTTTTTTTTTATAATACCCCCAGATTTATGTCTGGAAGATTGGCCTCCCGCCCCAATGCTAGAGCTATAGGCATCATTAATTTGTGTTGTATGCGGCCCACACAGATACTACGGCGGCTACGGCATGTCCAACCTTAGTCATACGGGGGGCCATGGTATTTATTCCATACTAGGCATGCAGATCCACAGACTTAAGCAGTTACCACTGTTTAGTTAAATCTAGAGACTTCTTCGTCTCCGAGGAAGAAGTATATTGCTAACCTAGGCTAATAGCCTAGGGATAATAATTCTTGGGCAGTGGTCTATCCTTACCTACTTTGTGAGAAGGAGGTAAGGAGAGAAGAAGGGACCGTAGGAAGGATGTTAATCTGCTATACAGAGGCGCCCTGCGTATGGAAGACTGGGTGCGCGAGCTGCTGAAACAGTTGTGAGTAGCCCAGAGCGACTCGACCCTGTTTCTCCCCAAGGCTCCATTGCTGTATAGCGATCGCTGACATCTCTATCCTATTTGCGGTCCTTAGGCGACTGTAATATACCCCCCAAACTCGCATCCGGACCTTTACAAACTACCTCGCATAAGCTCGGTGTAAAGGAGGAATAGAGTTGGGGTACTACTAGTATAGGTTTAATATATTTTAGTTATATCGTTATCATCAGAGCCTTATTAGTGGAACTACCAATAAACAAGACCTTTGGTATATATGTCTGCAATAATTGTCGAAATATATAGGGTGGAGAGGGAGGGTAAAAGGAAATACCTATGGACTGCAAAGCTAGACGAAGAGGGTCCAAGTTCGTATAGCTCGAAAAACATTCGAATAAGTAGGCCGCCTAGTAAAAACAAATCCCACGAAGTCTCTCCTCGACTTGAACTGATTTGCTTTTCTTGAAACTTTGGAGCGACTCTATTTTTTGGAGACTGCCAATTTCATTACTTTGCTCGCACATGCATGCTTTGCGGGGCCGCTAACGTAGTGGCACGCCCTGGTCTAAGGCTTACGGTGCTGCGCACGGTGGGCTCTGCCGCCTGCTATCTTATGTGAAACGCGCTGTATGTTAAGAGATAAAGGGTTCTAGCTCGCTCTGCCCAACTCATGCCTCCCCAAACCCTAACTAAAGATAGTGGATTGCTCCCGTCTGTGCCTTGTGCTATATAATGAAGGCGAGCCCTCAGCCGCGCTTCACAGATATTTCGTGCTTCGATGGCTTTGTTCTTTCTCTCCTCTATCTAGCCGTGTGACAATCTGTCCTTCTAGGTCCGAACTGATACCCTATCTAGGATCGTAATCTGTAGATTCTGTCTTCCTGATGCTAAGTCTAGACTGCATTGATCTAGCAGTTAGAGTGGTATATAACATGGTAGCAGCAGTCTGATTTCAGTCTAGCTGCTGCAACTCGCTCTTACCTCTCTCGTTTCAAGGAGTTCATCTTTGGAGCTGGCGCTGCTTGCTGCCGGTTCAAGAAAAACTTCTGGCAGGGACAGGCAGATGCAGAGACATGCGCATCTTTCCAACTTCGCCCCACTTTTCGCTTCATTCAATTTTCCTGTTCCACTTCCTTTGTGCCGTCTCCAACTTGTTGAAAAGTGTATCCTCTCTGTTTTACTTCTTTTCGCGCTAGCCCACTATGACTCTGTTTAGTGAGGTACGCTCCATTGTGGAGGCACTTCAGAAGGCGTATTTGATCCCTCCTGGAGCCTCGATGGACGACCTGGAGGTCTGCTTTCGGGAGGTGGCGGTCAATGCGCATAACTGCTTGTCTGTTCTTTAAAATTTTTTTGGTCCCGTCTTGTGGTTCACGAAAATGTGCCTTTCTCTTGAAATGGGAAGAAGCGAGCCCATGGGAAGCGTGGCGGCTCTTCCCTCCAAAAACGTTCCCTTTCTAAGCAACCAGTGGAGGACCTTCTTTCTCTCTATCCCGATTCTGCTCCGGACGGCTTTACCCCTGCTGATGCTCCCAGACCATCCATTTTGATCCTTTCCAACGGCCTCAATGTGTATGACAGTCCCGAGTTGACCATATCAGTTACACATAAGCCCCCCACTCCACTACCCAAGAACCCTCCTACCATAATAACACCCACGCAGCCCCCCTCTCTCACTGTTTTTTTGAGGAAGCCTGAGAAGACGGAACGGCGTGCAGTAAAAGTAGCTGCACGTACTGAAGTTATCCCCTCCTCTGCTCTGTCATCTCTTCCTTCTGCGTTGTCTTTGTTTTCATCCTCGTCCGGTAAGCTCCCAGTCGGGTCTGCCTCTGTTGATTTGTCTCCCACTGCCCATCATGGAAAACTAAAGGATTCCACATCTGTATCTACCTCTACTGCCAATCCCAATTCTTCCAAGCCACCAGACCCACCCGCCCAACCTACTCTGATTCGAATGCCATTGGTGTAAGTGGGAGCGAAGCTACTTCCGGACCCCTACGATGTGGACTCCGATCTCTGCCGTCCCACATTTACTGAAGAAGAGCGGGACGCTCAAGCACGTGTCGTACAGGCGGATGGATCGACCCGCCCGATGTTACCTCTGGTGTGGGTTGACTCCACGAAATTGCCCCCTCTTGAAGAATCAATTTCTGCCGCTATGTCAGCTTCCGCCAGCGTTGTGCACGCCTCTCGTCAACAACTTCCCTGGTGGGAGCAGTACTGGTTCTGATTTTGATTGCTTTCCGAAAAAGAAGAAGAAGTAAAGGGGAATTTGTGTTGTATGCCGCATTAGTGCGGCCCACACGGATACTACGGCGGCTACGGCATGTCCAATTTTGGTCGTACGGGGGGCCACGGTATTTATTCCATGCTAGGCATGCAGATCGACATTTTGTGCTTCGATGGCTTTGTTCTTTCTCTCCTCTGTCCAGCTGTGTGACGATCTGTCCTTCTAGGTCCGAACTGACACCCTATCCGGGATTGTGATCTGTAGATTCTGTCTTCCTGATGCCAAGTCTAGACTGTATTGATCTAGCAGCTAGAGTGGTATATAACGATTTGAACTAAAGTCAAATTCTAGGTCAAATTATAACGCAAATTACGTCTATATATTTATAAATTTAAGCTGCTAGTTAAGCTGGCATGTAAACTAGCATGTAAATTAGGATCTAGATTAGGATTTAACTAGGGATTTAATCAATCAGTCCAGCAATCAATCAATCAATCTGACAATCAATCTATGATTGAGCAGATTAGAGGCTAATTTAAAGCAGATAATACTAAGCCAGATATAAAAAGAAATTTAAAGAGTCTTCAAAAAACATAGAACAGAACTATATACTATCGATTTACTCAGCAGAACATACCTTTGCAAAGCTAATTCAACCATACACATGCATGCAAGCACGCACGCGGACCTGCTGGTTGTTTCCTGCAGGCGTAAACTTTCCGCAGCAACATCCGACTCTTCGTCGGTCGTTGATTTGGCATCATGCAGGACGCCGGATGAATTGTTTGAAAAACAGAACAAGGCCAGAAACGAATTCGATCGATCATTTCATTGGACTTAAACCAACTGAGGTACCACTCAAGAAGAGGAAGTGGCAGATGCACACGCACGAAGGACAGTTACGGATGAAATCCAAAAAGAGTGAGCAACACGACAGATAAGCCCTGCGCGTCCTGTCGCCCACTCTGACCGTCTCACGCACCATACATAAATGAATGGGCAGTCAACATGTCGGCAGACTTGAGTTTGTCGCCGGCTGGCCTGACTGTCCGTTTAAACGAACGAACGAAAGCGAAACATTTAGTGGGCCCTGCAATCCAATCCACCCAGCGCTTCCTCCTTCCTTCCAACAAAAGACCTATCGAGTTGTCAATTGACAACAACGTCGCTCGACTCACTGGTACAAAAGAACAATCGAAGGAATGAGAAGACAAGACAGATTAAATGAAGAACAGAGAGACAGAGAGAATGTCTCAGTTGAAGTCTATCATGAACATTTGTTGAGAGAGAAGAAAGACTTGACGACGAATGCATTCATTGATTCATTCATCTATTCATTCACTCACATCCCCATTTTATTTCCCCCCCATCCCTTTGGTGAACAATTTCTTCAAGTCCCCCAAATCAAACGACGTCTCTTTGCTGGGTACGACGGACACCCCCGCCTTCTCCTTGGCACGGATGGAGGCTTCGTACACAGCCTGCGCACTTCCAACAAGAACGTCATACTCATATGGCATGGACTCCCCGGGGACTGTCTGCTCGATTGCGTCTCTGACGGTCAACAGTTGGTCCGCAGGAATAGAGGGAAAGAGGCCTGTGAAGGGACTCTCATCATTCACAATGTCATCAAGTGCATGCCCATCACATTCGAGCAGCAACTTCCCATTGTCAGGAGGCCAGACAGAGGGACTGAAATAGTACTGCTTTGCCTTATCTTCATTCGTCACTTGCCATGATGCCAAGACTCTGTCAACGTTCGCGTGATGAACCCAAAAGATCGGGTCGTTAGTGGAAAAGGCCACATCAGCCATGTCTCCCATCACCCCCAAACCGTACAGAGGGAAGTTTTTCGAAATGACCTGACCGTCAAGGCACTGATGGGCAGCAAAGGGATCGTCTCTGTCTTTGTAGTAACAGAAACAGTCAGAAGGCTCATCCTGCCCGATGGTACAATCGGTCGGACACTCAATGCACCCAGTAGACCACTGGTTAATTGCCGGGCCCGGTTGACCGAATTGCGCAATCTGCTGTCCACCCTCCTTCCCGGGGGGGGGGACGAAGAGCATCCAGGCAGGCACCTGGAGAGTCAGACACTGCACTCCCTCCTCCGAGTCCCATGTTCCCCCCACATTGAAATGAGGGTTGGCATGCAAGTTGATGTCCAGGCACGCC
>JAHBMJ010005843.1:9932-34932 GCA_018398765.1 Chromera velia | reverse complement strand
CCTAACGGCATATAAACAGTCTGTAAAGAGTTCTAAAAACCTGTTTTGAATATGTAAAAAAGCCGGTACCGAAAGTACCGAAAAGGTACCGAAAGTACCGAAAAATTTCGGATCGGGGGGTCGGTATCGGATTTCGGTACTTAGGTTTGTCGGGACTTAACAACTCTGCAGCCATGCCATGCCACCTCATAACGCCATCCTCTTCCCTGCTTGTACTTCCTATATATGTGATCTAATATATTATAAAAGTTTGTTTTATGTACAGATTTTAAATAATTAAAGAATTGAAAGGTCTGCTAACGTTAACAACGTACAACTTGCTTCATGAATAACTTTAGTTTTTAAAATGATGCTACTATTACTAGTAGAAGGTCGAGTTCTTTAGTTGACCATACTCTCAATGAATTGAATTAGGAATTCAATAAAATGCTATACAGCTATCAATAGATATCAATAACAAAAAAAATCTTACGAAAGATCTTTTAGATATTTCATATTATTGTTATTATCATAGTTTCATATAGGTTTAAACCGTCATATTATGATCATGATTAGAACCGTCAAGCAGCCAGACCTGACTCAGATGTTTATCAGCTATCTTGAAAGCTGTACATCGCTTATTAGCTTGTCTACGTGCTTGATCGAACCACATTTGCCAATCTCAATCAATCATTCAAGCTTATTCCACTCTGTCATGCATCATACTGGTATGGTCTAGCACATGGTGTTGCATTAATCCATATGGTGTAACACACATAATGACTGGTAGGAGAAGCCGAAAGGGAGACATGCTTGAGGGAAATAAAACAGAAACACCTCTCTCTCATTGACTGCATGAGGCCGTCTCTCTGTATATCACTACATGTTCAATCCATACATGAGCATTTTGCATGAGGGAGAAAAGTTTAGAATGGTCTTACTGGGCCGGTACTACTGGGAAAGTTACATGGAAAAAAGACTTGCGAAGCAATCTCTTCACAAATTGCTCATTTAGATTGAAAAAATCAGGGCAGTTACAAACAGAGAAAGGAAAAGAAGAAAGAGAAGAAGTCCATACAACTCCAACGAAGTAAGCCGTGCGCGCCTCCGCTGAAGTAAAAAAGCATTCACTCCACTCCCTTTTCTGATTGAGTTTGTAGTGTTCTGCCTTGCCAGTCGTCCCACTTGCTGTGAGGGTCCTGAGGCTCTTTCCTTGCAGGATAGATCCCTGAGCCGCGCGAAAACAGATGATACGCGACCAGACACCTCTGCTGTTTTACGGTTGTAGAAGGAAAGAAAGACGCTGTCGGACAAATTGTAAAAGAAGAAAACCCAGAATGAACGTCCGTCGAAGAGCTGCCTTTTCTTCTCTGATACATTCACTTTGGAGAGCAAGCCCATCCAATGCCGAAGCCGATGCCTCCAAAGATCGCAGCGCCACCTCCAATTATCCAGCCAGGCGGACCCGCAATCACAGCACCCAGCAACATCGCCACAGTAAGAGCCATGGCATCGCCACCGCCTCCAGTTGCGCCGCCAATGATTGCGCCAGCAACTCCGTTGGCTGCTGCACGCTGCAGGTCCTTCGGCAGGCTGCTCCAGATGTCCTTCACCCAGTTCAGGTAGTCCATGGGGTTGATCCCAAGCCTGGATAAAAGCCCCGCGATCACGTTGACCCAGCTGGGGAGCTTGGAACCCGTTTGTGCTCCAGCTGGCACATTTCGATTCACTCCATCGATTACTAGCTGGTTGGTCTTCCAGGCGTCATTCATGATGGGCTTGTCCTTCAACGGTTTTTGGTGCCCATCCCGCCCAAGCAGGTCTCTCAGAGTGATGGAAGCATCTCGGATGCTGTTCAGGTCTCTGTCTCGGACTCTTATCCTTACAGTCAAGATCGAGCACTTAATGATGTTAGCGTATCTTAAAACCAGCTAGGGGATCCGCGAAAGCACTGGGACTCCTTCTTTCATGTAGAATTTGCGAGGAACTTGAAGCTGCAGTCGAACTGCGAATACCAAACGACCCGGACTGGATCCTCAACAACAGTTGCGCAACGCGTTTCCCAAAGTTTAACCCCTTCAACGCGGCCTTAAACTGCATGGCTTGCTTGGCTGCAACACGCGCTGAACCCCGCCGCGCGTTCCATCCTCCATCGGATGAGCGGCGGCGCGCGGCGCGGCGTGAGGACGCCGGCCACGGCCGCCGACCCGCGGCGCTGCACCCGGGAAAACTTTTCCAATTTGAATTAAACTTTGCGCCACGGAGATCGATCGAATTACTGACAGCGTCTATTGAGTCCTATGCTAGGTCCTATGTAAGGCTCCGCCATCCACTATATACAGTTAACTACAGTTGATTTAAAAGGATGGGCGCTATAGGTACTTTGTTTTATGACTCTGGGTCAGTACGGGTCTCGCACTAAATCCTCGCACTCAGTAAGGACGGGGGCACATAGACGGTGTTCTGCTGTCACATGTTCCACGCATGCAACACACGCATGCACAACTGTTGCACGATGAGTTCTGCCTCCTCCGTCATGGTGGATGCTTGCGTTGAACGGTGTTGAACTCTATGAGGTGCTGGGAAGAGTAGGGAAGAGGGAGTTTCGGCATTGTGCGACAAGAAAAACTGAAGAGAACCGGAGAGGCGTCGTACTCAAAGTAGTACTAAAGCCTTTTTTGTCTATAGGGCGGGCAAAAGCAGGTACGAAAAAGGCCTCACTTCTAATGCATAAAGGATAGCCCCTTTACGGTCGACTCGGATATTATCCATGTCTTCATTGCAACGGCAGAGGGACAGAAAGTTCATAATCGGGCCTATTATCGGGCAGCAGTTACCTCCGGAGATATGAAGCTTGACAGCCTGAACGCGTTAGTCCCACAGTGTTACCCCTTTGTGGAATCAAGTTTTGTTTTGTGTCTAGGTTTTATGTCGGCATATGAGTGCGCATCTGTAAATGACCTTCATGCCACGTGCATTTACAATTTTATATAAAGTCTGGCATCGATCAAGCTATTCAAATATAGAAAGAAATTAGAAGCTGCCCTCACCTTCTGTCATCGTCTAACTCTTGGTTCTCTCTTGGAGAACCTGGGACGACCTGAGAGAGCCTTATAATTATAAATTTAACTAGAAATCCTCAGAAATCTGATAAATTTAATCAGATTGAATTTAATTTGAATAGTAGATTCAAGTTAATTTAAGTACGTAGTACTTATTGAATATAAATTAGTCTTTTAATTAATAAATTACTGGTTGAGTTTAGTCAAGTTATAAAGGTGGGTGTTTTGAAATGTTTCGCAAACAATTTCGAAAGTGATTTCCTTAACTTTAATGTTAGACAAGTATTTTCTGTTTTTTTTTCTTTTTTCAATTCATTCGATCGGAATTTTCCGTTATCCCCAGTGACCCCTGCCGTATACTATATACCACGTTCGGCTGAAATTTGTACAGCGTACTTGATTCGGATTAATTTTGGATGAAAAAAAAATAAGTTTTTTGAAATGCATGCTGGGACCCGGGCCCCCAATATGTTGGGGAAGGGGCCCCGGCACTCGACTTGCATGCCCGACAACTTTCCGAGGCCCGATTTAATTTGTTCGAAATTGAGATTCACATCTGATGAAATTCAGTCTGTTAGATCTGAATCTGAATTTCGAATAAATTGAATCGGGCCCCAGAAAGTCGTTGGGCATGGAAGTGGAGTGCCGGGGCCCCTTCCCCATGCAACATGTTAGGGGCCCCCAGCATACATCTGAAAACTTTTTTTTTTCAAAAAAATAAATCCCGAATCGCATCCTATATATATGACGAAATTATAAAATTCAAGTGTACGCGGTATATAGTTTTTCAAAAAATGATGATTGAGGGTTTTTTCATGCATGCCGCTACATGCCGCGTCCCCATATATGAGAGGCGGATCTAACCTAGTTTGTCGATTTGTTCCATCCTAAAACTATCAGCGACGAAAATAGGTGCGACTTCGATCACTTTGAGACAGCTGATCAATCGCGGCTTCACAACAGGTTGGACAAAAAAATTAAGCTACTTTTTCAACTGCACTTGAATAAAGAAGCCGTAATTTCTCACTGCATGCCACCGAGCCGATCCACGCCGAATACTCTTCCAGACTTACTTGCGCGCGTCCGCGCGCGCAAGGCGCGCGAACTGACTTGTTATTCGTGATGATGCATAATTCATGCATGAATTATTATATATATATATAGCTTTTTTCCCCATGCATATATATGCGTATATCTACGTATTAATTGATTCTGTGTGCACTTCGCTTCGTTTCTTTGTCGAAGTCTCACAATGACTTGATCGGCTTCAGTGAGTCCACTTGAGCAGATTTGTCTGTCACTGAGTCTCAGTGTAACCCAATGAGGCGGTGTGTGCGTATATACCCTCCACGCGCCGGGAAGATGCATGCCTGATCAATTGATTCAATGGTGCCATGCCTGCACAGATGAGACTGATCATCAAATGATGCAGGCATGTCGTTCTCGAGATCGCGCAGCTTTCCCAAGTGACTGAAGACGATCAGGAGTACCCCGTGTTCCTGACCAGTCTACCCTAAATCTTATGAGCAGACATCATGGGAGGTCTGTTCAGTCAAGTCAAGAAGACAACCTCAGTGGTGAAATCCTCCTTCTCACTCGAAGGGCAAAGAAGGAGTTCACTTCTGTTAGGCACGGAAAGGGCTGTAGACCGCTGGACAGGCTACTTCCTGGACAAAGAACTGGAGGATAGATTTCTTCAGTTCAGACAGGGAGGGCGGCGTGCGTGGTTCTTCCTCCTCGCCGTTCTTCTGCTGATATTAGAAGCGATCGATGTTCCAACCAGCGATGAGGTTTTGTACGCTGACTATGGGGGACTTGATTTTTTTCGGAAAGGGAGCAAACTGCTTCTCTGTGTATTTTTCATGATCGGTTGTTGGTGGTTTCCCTTCCCTTTCCACTGGTTTGAAAAAATGGTAGGGTTCTCGATATTCTGGTGGGCACTGGTGACACATTGGACAACGAACAGATTCGTGGAAATACTGTCGGGAACATTACCAAGTGATTTTAAAGAGAGAACTCGTCTATTTAGCCGAACTCTGCTGTTTGTTCTGATGTGCGCCTTCTTTGCTGGGTCTGTAGTGGTCATGCCATTGCGACGACCGACGTCGGTGACGTCCCTTTCTACTGCGTGGGTGGCGGGTGCGATCCCAATCGTCGTTTGGGGGACCTATGTCGACAATGCCCGAACAGTCTACATCTGTATTTCATCTGTACTTGGTGCGGGCGTTGTGCTGGTGGCGGTAATCTTTTCCTTATCTAATGAAGAGGTCAGTCAGCGGTTGTTTGAGTTTGCGGAAACGCGCGGGGAGTGTGGGCTAGTGTCTCTTATCAGGTGTTCTGTGAATATGCCTTCAACAGCCTCTACTATTCTGCCACTTCATCCAAACGAGGCTGCCAACGCGTAACAAAGCACTTTTGCCAAGCAACTCTTAAGCAAGGTGCTCAGCATTGATTAACGAACCTCTTTGCAATGTGTGGTGTGCATTTCACATCCGAATGGTATCTTGAAAAACTGGAAGTCCAAAAACCACATCTGCATACGTATACGTATACGTGAATATGATTGGTCTGCAGTTCTTTGTCCGCATGATGTTTTCGAAAATTGGAGTCCAGAAGACGCGCATCGACAGGCTCAACGACGAGCTGGAGGATCTCCTGAAGGTCAAATCTTCAGGCAGCTCCGTAGAACGTCTTGTGGAAATCCTGTCGGCAACAACCGCCGAGTTGCGAAAGCAGGAAGCTCTGCTAGAGTCACCGGTCAGTCTGCCAGTCTGTCTGGCCTTTATGTCTTCTTCGCCTAGCGCACAGGTTTGACGAGAAACCAGAGGACGCATCCAGTACATCCAGTTGCAAGGTCAGCACGTGAAATGTCTTCTTGGGCTGTTGACCGCATTTGATAAAAAATTGTTCACGATATTTCACCCCCCATACAATGGGCCCGGTTCGTCTTGCAGGTTTTGAGCGAATTTCTATACCCTCATGTCGACAACCAATTCTCTTCTAAAGAACTTCCCTCCTGAAATACGTACGCCTTCATTCACTCCTGCATGCTGCAGAGCACCAACTCTGCCCCCCTGAACAGGGGCGCGATGGCGAGGCAGACGCGGCGTCTGATCAAGGAACTCAACGAGGCCACTGCTCTAGCGTCCAATGCAGAGCATCTCCTGGATATCAACCTCCCTCAGGTAGGTAGGTAGGTTTTTGATGCCCAAAACCTTGCGGGCACGTGTGTATGTTTCGAATGTTAAATCTCTCGTTGCCATGAAGCTCGATGTGAAGGAAAACAAAAAGAATAAGATGAAGGAAGCTTGGAAGTCTGTGTGGTCTCTGTATTTCTGTCTGTCTGTCTGTCTGTCTGTCTGTCTGTCTGCTTATCTGTCTGTCTGTGTGTCAGTCTCTCTGTCTGCCTTCCTGCCTGCCTGTTTGTCTGGCTGTCAATCTGTTTGTGCATCTCTCTGTTTGTCTTTCATTCGTCAGTCTTTCAATTTCTGACTGTTTCTCTTTGATTGCTCTGCGATTGTTCTCTTGCAGACGATCCGACAAATGGACCAGGCTGGCCGAGGAACGAGTATGAGCCCTCAGCTGTTACCCACTAGCTCTCAAGGACAGTTCTCACCCCCTCCTCAAAGCCCCCAAGGAGGGGTTCAGAAGAGATCTCTGATGTCGTTGGTGTCTTCACACGATGAAGCAGACGACACGGGCAGTCAGGACGAGAGAATGATGCAATTTCTTTCGGCCAATTTTGTCCGACAGCGAAACAGAGCGGATGTGCTTAGACCAAGAAGAGTGGCCCTATCACCAAACTCAAAGGGGGGCCACCTAGGCCCTGTAACTTTAATTCGGCAGGCAACCACAAAGGCAGAAATGAACGCTGCAGTTGACATTGTACTACAGCCCTTCGAACCGAATTTACCCATCTCACTCGGTACGGTGAGATCCTGCCGTGACTTCGGGACGATGCCCATCCCCCCGGCAGAGGAAGACTATGAATCAGACGGGGGGGCAGAAAAGGAGAAGGAGGGCCTGGGGCGGTCTGGAAGTCCCACCAGAGAAGTGGAATGGAATCTTGACCCTTCGGTTCTCGAAGGACAGGAAATCGTATTGACATATGACATGGTCAGTCCGCTGTTTGGTTTGCTAAGTTTGTTTCTTGTAAAGAAGGCGCTCAATATACCACAGGGCCGTGTGGTATCGTTGACTCACACCGTTGCAATAACTGAATAAAGCTTGTTCGTTGTCATTAAGAACCTCCTTCGGTCGGGTGAGGCGACGTGGTTTTGCAAGATTTCTTTAGGCTCCGTGAGCTTATCTTTATCTATCTCTCCTGTTGCCAGAGAAATTTCTCCGGTACAAGATGGAAACACACTCAGATGGGGAATGTTCATGTGCACACACTGACTGCAGATGGCCCTAGAAGGTCAGAGTCCCGTCACTCCAGCCAGACAAGGTTTCCCAGTTAGCTCGGACCTCCACGTGGGTGGGGCGATCCCTCTGGTGGGCCTCCAGCTGCTGCGGCCGTACATCGTCGAACCCTTAGGCCAGACAGGGCTCTATAGGATTCTCAATTTTCTTCTCCTGGTCAGTCGGTCTGCTCATTTAATTGCTGATAGATGCATGGCGATTGCAAGGTCGTCTGACTCAAAGCAGGCAGGAGGGACTTCATTCAACTTTCTTGTCCTTCTGTTTGTCCCAGAAAATAAACCGGAAACGCCACGCTTCATGCACCCCCCAAAGGCTTCCTTAAGTTTGCATATGCATGTTATACACAGGTATGGAGGGAAGATGGAAACAGGAATTGATGGTTCAACAGAGGGATGGATGGATGGATGGATGGGTGGATGGGTGGGTGGGTGGGTGGATGGATAGATGGACAAACAGACACAAAGACAGACATGATCTCTCTCTGCTTCCTCCCTCTCTCTACTTCGCTGTCGTTTGTTTTCACCTCTCACTCAGGCTCTTGCTTTTCCAACATATGCTGATGCTCTTGATCACTTTTTTTTGTCTTTTTTGAATACACGCACTTCGTTGCAGGTCCAATCAGGGTATTCGAGCCGAACTTCATACCACAATGCCATTCACGGAGCTGATGTCGGTCCATATCCACTGCATCCCCTCGGCTGTAGCGCCTCCCTTATCAGCTGTGCAGCATTTAATTTCCGCAGGCAGACCATCAGTCCCCATCTTCCTTCAATTCTTTTGACCGAACACAATTTATCAGGCAGAGTCCTTTTGCGCGTGTGCGGCTGATCACTTTGGGGAATACTTTCAATTGAGAGATCGCCTTTTGTTCTGCAAGTATGGGAGCATTTACATATGTATGTGTGTGTGTGTGTGTGTGTGTGTGTGTGCCTGTGTGAGCGCGTGGTGATGGTGGTATGTGGAGACTTGATTGAGACTCCCTCGATCCCTTCGTTCGCATGCAGGTCGCGTTGATGACAGTCTGGCTGGCTGAGCACGTCGGTATCCGTCCTTTCTTGAGTCCCGTCCGAAATGTGTCCATCGTCATTGCGGCACTCTGCCATGACGTCGGGCATGAAGGACTGAACAACATGTTCCACACAAATAGGTCGGTTAGCTCGGTTAGCGACCTCCATCTGCTTCTTCGTCTTCTCGTTCGTCCTTGCGTCCTTCTGTCTTTTCCGCCTTCATGCATTCATATCCATATGTAGCCTTTTGTGGCTCAGTGCAACTTTGTGTGTGTAAGTGAGTCAATGTGTGAAGAAATGAGAGAGTGAGTTTGTGGGTGAGCTAGTGAATAAGTAAGTGTGCGTCGGTCCGATAGATACATTAAGGAAGAACACCATACCTCCTTTCAATGTGGTTGCATGGACATTGGATCTGTCTCCTGCAGCTCTTCGGACCTTGCCGTGACGTACAATGACAAAAGCGTGTTGGAGAACTTTCATGCCGCGCAGACTTTTAGGATGATGCAGAAAGCGGGGTGCAATCTCTTTGTCAGTCAACCAGCGGTCCTTCTTTGCAGACAGACTTTTTTTCTCTCTAGACCACGGCTGCATGCCGAGCTTTTCGTTTTCGGACGCGCATAGAATACACACATTCATCTTACGCCCCTCTGTATCACAGAAAGTAGGACAGCGAGAGTTTCTTTTCACTTGATACTGTCAAGAGATGAGGGGTGTCAGACAGGACACTGCAGGAAATACCAAGCCTCTTCTCTTTCTTTTGAGAATATATGGGCAGGTGGACATTGCTTTATGCCACCGTATGTATTGCTGGTTTCCCGCTTTGCGTTTGTGTTGTTCTCGCAGAGCAAACTTGACCCGGAGAACAGGAAGATCGCTCGGTCGGGCATCATTGACCTCATACTTGACACTGACATGAAGAAGGTGCGTTGAAACACAAAACACGTAATGGCTTGTTGTTGAGGATGATGACATCTCAAGAAGCATGTCGACTTATTATCTTTGATTTTCTGTCTTTGTCAGTCTTGCATGCTGCTCTTTGGCACAAATTTTCCCGCAGTTTGGATTCTGATCGAAGTGAGTGATTTCATTTTTTTTCGAAGTCGTTCAGTTGCGTGACATGATTTGCCAAATTGAGCCAGTAGCAAACACTCTGTTTCTTTCCATGCATGCGTGCATGCATGCATCAAAGCACATGGTGTATATGTCCAGAAAGCAGGATAGATGGATGAATGGACCGTGCCTCACCTATGTACACGGGGTGCTCTCTTGTGGTTGCTGAGATCTCATCTTCATGGTTTGTTTCCAGTCTCCTGTCCTCTGGGGGGGGGTTGAGAGGAAAGAAAGTGAGTGGAAAGCTGAGAATCACCCGTACACGTTCCTTGAACCCTATCGTCCCACAAGCAAACATAAAGGAAGGAAGTGCTTTGCATCTTTCTGTCTTTGCCTCTTTTGTGTCCTCCCTGTGTGCAGCATTTCGAATTCGTTGCAGCGATGAAGTTGCGTTTGATGGATCCGGACTTTGTCTCCAGTCTCTGCGGGGAGACCTGGGCCTCTCCTTCTTCCTCAGAGAAGAAGGTAGAAGTGATGGAACAAGACGTTTGGATGGTCACCAGGGCGTGCCTCAAGGCGGCAGACTTAGGTCGGTAAGTAGGCAAGCGAGTTGATGATGAAAAGACCAATCATGTGGTGTGGTAGTGGAGGTTTACAGCTCTCCGACGGCTTCTGGCAGCATCTGTTGTCATGAGTTGCACCAACATGACCAGAGCAAATCTTGTGCCAGAACGAAGCGAAAGCTTGCAGTGCCTCCGACTGAGCTTCAGACATTCCGAGAGACTGAACTGATGCATACGGGAGGGGTTCCATGAATATCTTTGTTGTTGTTACTTGCTCGGCGTGCAGGGCATAGCACCAAACCGTGGCCCGTACACTTCTCGCGTTCGCTTGCGGTGACGGCGGAATTCTTCTTGCAGGGGGACAGGGAGAAAGCGCTGTCGTTGCCGATCTCTCCTCTCTGTGACCGCCAAGCTTCATCACCCTCTGCACTATGCAGGTCCCAGATTGGCTTCCTTAACTTCGTCTGCAGGTACGTCAGTCAGTCAGGCAGTCAACTGCTGTTTTTAGGTTTGGTTGTCGCGAAGGGAGGGATCGAAGAAGGAAGAGAAGAAGAGATGGGCACAGGAGGGGGCCAGGGCGGGGATTTCAGTTACCCTTCAGATGGATGGCCTGCTTTTCTTTTTCTTTTCTTCTTTTTCCTTTATCTGATTTTCCTTCCAACCAGCGGGCGAAAGTCACCTGTTTTTTTACTTGATGCACTCACTTTTCTTGGTTCTTAGCTTCCCAGCCGGCACAACTGCGTTTTCATGCAGCGAGCGCAGAAAAAGGAAAATGAAGGGTGTCATGGAGACAGAAATTCCAGAATGATCCCATAGTGAAACTCGACCATTTACACTCTTCTCCTACTCCGGCTCCAGTCTAAAAGAAAAACAGCAGCAGCGAGGTCATACGGCCTACCTGTTTCCCTGTATCGGGGTCGCGTGTTCCGATGTCTGTCCATCTCTGTATGAAGGTGTTTGTATATAGATGGATCATTATTTTCGGCACAACTGTTTGTCGCGCCCCCCCCTAAAATGGAAAATTGGAGCTATGTTTCCTACTCACGTGTGTCTCTTTCTCTGTGGACAGTACAGACATGTTCACATGTGTGGATACGTATGCATGTGCAGGGAACTGTACGTCGAGCTTGCGCAGGTGGAGAAAATGGCAGGGCTTTCTCCTGCCACCGTCACCAGAGGAAAGGGGGCTAAGTTTGGTCGTCAAGACTCCCTCATGCTGGGTCCCGGAAAGATCACCTCAGTCTGTTTGAGCAATCTGGACGAAAATGTGGAAAAGTGGAAGCTTCCGGAGACGGCCACTGAGGTTCCCTTAAGCCTCTTTGAGACTCCAAAGAAACCTGCTGAAGAGCCGTCTCCGTTTCAGAGGAACAGGGCAGAGAAGAGGGAGGTAACCATGGAGCCTCTGCTCCTCTTTTCGCCTTCTCAGATGACCAGAACGCCGAAATCTGGGCTGAACCTTAGGGATCTCTTCAACTTGCAGAAAGAGGCTCAGTCAGCAGATAAAGAAGAACAGGGAAAAGAGAAAGAGGAAGAGAATGAAGGAGGCAGATCTCCATTTACAGGCGGTCAAAGGCAGAGGGAGATTGAGAAAGGGAGCAATGTGAATGTCGGGGCGAAACCACCCAAACCCTTTGGGGACGATGAGAGACCGCCAGACTGTTCTCGCGACTCATCTCCCATTGATAACATGTCTGAAATACTCTCTGTCTGACCAATTTGCCGACTCACTGACAGTCTGAAAGCAGAAGCGAACATCCGGAACGGCTTTGTGAATGTTTTCGACTTTAGCCCAAAGTTGATTCCTTCCTTCCTCTTGAAGGAAGACCTGCATGTGCATGCAAATCGATTTTTTCCCGCTCCATTAATTATTCGGTGATAAACATTAATGGAAGACAGTGCTCGGGATGCAAAAATCTAGGGTGACCGGAAAAACAGGGGGAAGTTTCGGAAACAGAGGTGAGGAAAGAATCGAAGGGACAGAATTCAGACAGGAATCGTGTGGAGCATCAGAGCATCACAGTAAGTTAAACAAGAAAAAGTAAATTAAATGATACAGAAAGAATTCAGTGGAAAGAGCAGCACACTGGATTTTTGAATACATGAAGTTGAGGGAGAAAGGACAGGTGGGAGGGGGAAAGGAAGGGTAGTAGGAACGGGAAATTCGGGAATATCAAAAAGAGAGTCGATCTGAGGCGATTTGACCATGATCAAGACCAACGAGATAGTCCATGAAGGCGATGCGGTGCATATGCATCATGGTGTAACTCTCGAGCTAGCCCGGCCCGTCTGACATGCACTCCGGATCCGTGGGACCGTGTCGACAATCGAGCTGTCTTCAAACATCACCCTTGCCTACCCAATGATTCAGTAACCTGTGCACAGTCTGGGTATTTATTCCTATGACGTATGTGCCAATTTATACCAATTGAACTATGTCATAATGGATTCAAATTTTTAAATAACAATTTAATAATTTACTGTTATTATTCTAAAAAATGCTAGAAAAAATTTTGATTCACGTTATTGCCGCTCGGCGGTGGAGTCACTGCATGAAACTTAACTTCAATAAGCCTGAGTTCACTTAGCACTTTTCCATTTTATATATTTTTTTCATTTTTTCTTTTTTTTTTTTTTCAATACAATGTTTTTATCTTCAATGCGCTAGTCAATGCGTATCTAGATGTGTATGAATGCCAGTGCGATGGATTTTATATGATGGGCCCAGGGCAGTTTTAGCGCGGCCCAAGAAGATTGGTCTAATACTTTTTTTCTGCATTGAGAGAATACTAAACGGTCTAAGCCAACATCCGGCAGACTGCGCGGCAATCTAGCCGGCAATGGATCGTGGGCAAAACCCGGAACACCAATGCTATATGCTATACTATACAGCCTAGTATAGGCTCGATCGATTATATATAGGTTAAAAAAATTGTATAATTTTTATTGATACCTATAAATCAACACTATTTTTTTTAATTTTTTAAACAGTTGTCCAATAATTAAGTTTTGATGCTCAATTATATTATGGCAAGCGCGTGCATTCGGGGGGCCAGAGGAGTGCAAGGGGAGGGCCGGGAGGAAGGAGGAATAGGCAGTGCGCTGGTCATGACAGAGGGGTAAGAAGTACTTAGCAAATCCTAAAATCGGAAGGAGGAGAGTCAAGCTGGAGGTCGCACGAGTGAAAGAGCTAGCAGCGAGAACAGTAAACAGGACAGAAGGAAAAGGCGCCGTTTAACTTACGGTTTAAGGCGGAAGAAGAACAGGTTAGACACTAGAAATTAATAAACTTTAAGACAATGTCCCCCCCAGGTTAACTAACTTAACTTGTTTTTTAATGTCAATCAATCAATCAATTAATCAATGTACAGTTTTAATGATTCAAAAATTTGAAAAAAAACCTTCTTTTGAATCCTTTCAAGTCATTAAATTCGTATTTGTAGAAGCTGCTAGAGAAGCTGTTGCTTCAAAGAACATAATCAGACGCTATATTACATTTATGAGCACTGACCGGCATGTAATTACATACACAGAGAAAAACGTACAAAATGCAACTGTAAAAGAGAGGAAAAGGGATTGCACAGATTGAGAAGATAGATGGAGTCAAACTCTAATACAAGCATGAAACACGTTGTCATCTACAGAGAATTAAGAGGGCTATTTCACCAGGCAAGGAATTCTTGCAAGAAAAAGAGAAAATGGGTGACGGAATGATCGACACACTGTCACACACACATTCTTCAAGGACGGGGAGATTTGCGGGGAGACGATCGAAAAATCCACAACGAAGACTTGAAAGTGACTTTTCTACTCTCTGACCTATTCCTACATTCCCCGTCGTCTCTCTCTCCGCACTTTGCACTTTCCTTGCTCATGTTTCCTTTCTTTCCTTCTTCTTTCTCTCTCTTCCTTCTTTCCGCTACTCATTGCATCCTTCCATTGAGGAAGCGACAAGGCAAGAAAGTGGTCCAAAGAGAAAGGAAGCTCTTGGTGGGAGTGACTGTCAGGGACCTCTCGGAGGTCCACAAACAGATCTGAACTGAAGAGGAAGAGGGAAAGAGAAGAATAGTGTAGAGCAGCAAGGCAAAAAAGGGAAAGAAAGACTCTCCTCTAGCTCCTCTGACCTAGACGGTCGGTCTCTCTGAAAAACAACTGAGGGGAAAGAGAATCAAGGAAGGAAACGGGAGGAAGGCTTACATGGCATTTGCATGGCAGAAAGAAAGAAAGAAAGAAAGAGAGAAAGAGAGCTCGAATTAACGGCATCCGACCTTCCGATCTACCGCAAACCCTTCCCCAGCCCTCCTCCGACACATACATACAGATTGGCTTCCATTCCATGTCCCCTCTTGTGTTTTCACTCTATTTCTCCATCCTCCCGCTGACCAACCATTCAATCAAGCCGCTAGCAAGTCCAGTGATTCGATCACGCGATCACTCGTTCATACATTCATCTATTCATTGCCTCTTCATTCATCCATCCATTCATTAATTCATTCATTCATTGCTTCACTCAAGCAACCAGTCAGACAAGGTCGTCCAGTCCCTTTCATTTCACAGGAGGACAACAGAACCGTCCATCTCCACTCTCTCCATTCGATCAGGAGAGTCGGAATGATCGACCACCTCAAACCCCCCAAAGTCAGTCTCCCCCCCCCCAGTGCCAGTTCCTCTTCCCACTTCTTCTTCCTCTCCAATCACCTCAAACGCACCGACCACAGAGCCAGCCTCATCTTCCTCACCATCCTCCCTTCTCTGCTGAAGAGACCTCTGAGGGACTTCATCAGCCTCTCCCCCCACAAGAGCGCCCCAGACGGAGGCAGAGGGGGCAAAGTTGGAGGGAACCTCTGAACACCTGTCCCACTCACTCACTGACACCTCAGTAGCACCCGCAAGAGAGCTCAGAGAGATGGCAGACAAAGCACGGGGCACAACAACAACAGGAGAGGGAGAAGCTTCCTCCTCCTCCTCCTCAACCTGCTGCTGCGGCAGAGGGCCTGCCTCAACTGCTGCAGCAACAGCAACGGCAGGGGCAGAAATGGAAAGCTCGGTTTGGCTCTGTTGTACCTCAGAGACCTGAGGGGGAGTCTGTGCATCCTCATCTGCACTTTCCTCCTTCTGCTCTCTTCTGATTCTCTCAGCAGATCCGAGCGGATCCTGGCGGTGTGCAGCACGGCACCAGCTGCAGTAGATGCGGGGTCGCAACCCCCACGAAGCCCCGTCACCCCTCCTGTTGATCACCACATTGCAGTAACAACACCCACCACGAGATCCCACCCACTCACAGCTAAGACCATTGCACCCACAGGTAACTACCCTGCGAGGATTGAGAAGAGAGGGGACCGGACGTTGGTTCCACACGGTCAAATGATCAGGGGTGGTGGTGGAGTGGACTGTCGGGGCAATGGGTTTGGACTCAGCCTGGAACAGAGAAGCTTTCGCAGCCTTGTGCTTGGGCTTGGCGCCTTTCTGGGGGAACGTCACGGTGGTTTTGGGCTTGGGGGGCACGAATGTCCTCTCCTTCTTCTTCACCACATGCTTGGGGGCGTTCATGGGAGTGCAGACAAAATCTGCTGGGTCGAAGAGGCCATCCTCGTCCTCGTCCTCGTCAGTCACGCTGTCCTCCTCTTCCTCGTCCATCTGGAGGTCGCGGTCGTCGTGGATGTTCTGCAAGGGGGATCGCTGACGATCCTCAGAGGGCAGAGCAGAAACATCCGCCGAAGGGGAGACGGCAATGGCGGTGTCGTCCTCGACGAAGAACAACTTCTCTTCTTCCTCTTCAATCGGAGGAAGAAAATCGAGGAGACGTAGTTGAGTGACGCGTCTCTGCTTCTTCTTGACGGCAGACTTGGACGGGGTGGAGGAGGAGGAGGATGTGGTGGAGGGGGTGAGGGTATGTTCAGGAACTTTTCCGTGGAAGGACTTGAGGAGCTTCAGGTCCTCAGCGAGAGCAGAGGGTCCCTTCGCATCAAAGGGGATGGGGTAGCGCTTTAATGTTCTCGGGTTCTTCCGAGCCTTCTCGAACTGCACATACAGACAAAAGAAAGGAGACAGAAGGCGAAATCCATATCAGATCACAAGTATGAGACAGACAGAGATCGCATTGAGGCGCTGCGGTTTCCAGGGAGGGTCTACAAATTAGGCCATAGCCTCTATTCATTCAGTCACAAAGAAACAGAGATGTCCAGAGATGAAAGAACAGGGGGACAGCCTTCCACACGTGTGCAAGTGAGTGGGTGAGCGAGTGAGTGGACTGTGACTGACGTTCTTCGGTCGAAGATTAGGTTTCTCCATCTTGTACCGGTCGGACCCCTGACCCTCGTGACGCACCCTCACCCTCAACTCCGGTGGGCAGATGTAGGCGGGCTTCTCAAACTCACCTCCCATATACCTGGGCAGGTCCAGCTCTGGCTAGTTGGTTCAAAAAAAGCAGAGACAGAGAGTCGCCTGTCTCCTCAGATTTACTTGGACACAAAACAAATCGACAACCCGTAGGAGATCCCCTTGTCCAAAGGAGAACTTCCAAGGTGCAAGAGCACACAGATCAATCGACCAACTGACAGCTTCCTCAGTTGATCGGCAGATTTGGAGGATTGAACTCCGGGCCAGTCTGACAAGTCACCGAAAAGATTCGATCATTGAAAATAAATCAGCCGCGAGAAAATCCGAGTTCCTGACAATTGCCGATTTCGACCGCGCGACAAGAATGGCCCCGGAAAGCGAAGCGGGGGGCACTTAGAAAACAGAAATACCCCAGCCCACGTGCATGGCCCCGGAAAGCGAAGCAGGGGGCACTTAGAAAACAGAAATACCCCAGCCCACGTGCGTGCATAGCCCCAGAAAGCGAAGCGGGGGGCACTTAGAAAACAGAAATACCCCAGCCCACGTGCGTGCATAGCCCCAGAAAGCGAAGCGGGGGGCACTTAGAAAACAGAAATACCCCAGCCCACGTGCGTGCATGCACGTACGCTGTCTTTCAGCAAAAACCCGGCCCCGAAAGGCTGAATGTGCGCCAAATGTGCGTGCGTCAGGTGGACTTCAGACCCGATTACCCGATTTTCACCAAAAAAAGGCCCCAGAAAGATCCTGCCCTATGCAAATGGTCCAGAAAAGCGTGCATGAACCCGCGTCGTCATGTATGCGTGCGTCAGTAGCCCTAGAAAGCAACAAGCTGCATCCCCGGGCTTTTTTCCTGGGGGAGGAGGGGTTTTGCGGTACCCCCAAGAAGCCTTCCTGTGATTCTATGGTCTGTCAATCAAACTCCGGGCTTTGGCAGGCTGACACCTTCAGCACCAAGGCTTTGGTGATAGAAAGCTCATTCTTTCTAATATACAATATTATCAGGGCTCCGACGATAGAAAGCTAATTCTTTCTAGTATGCAATACAGCTCCAGCCCATAGTAGCTTAAAAATGTTATAACTATCCCCTTGATGCTTCACTGCTTTTCTAGATAAGGCTTTTTAAGACACTAAGATCCGTTTTAGAATAATTTTAAACCACCAAAATCCGTTTGGCTCTTTCAAATTTAATTTAAACTACTAGTTAAACCATCTACTATAAAAAAATTGAAATAATATGTAAAATGAAATTTAAAATAAAATTTTTTATCTGAACTGAATTTCAAATTGCTTTTTATGATGCAATTATATCGTTTAAAGAAGTTTAAATTAGTTTAAAGCTTTTAATTTTATTTCTCCTCATATTAAATTTTCTGTTCGCGGAACGGGCTGCGCAGTCAAATGCAGGCGGTGTATATGTAAGATGTGGGGCACGTGCGGGGGGCCTGGGGCTGAAGGCGCCGGACGGGCTGCGCGTCGCTCAATCAAGCTGCACGTATATATGCATGGTCTCTTCGAATGTGAAATTCAATGCATATGAATTCATGCATGCCTTTACACGAACGATTGTTGTGAGGAAACGGCAAGATCCTCTTTAATAGCTGATCTTTGTAGCCGATGAACATGAACTCAGACTTACTGAAAGTAGTGACTTAAGTAGACGGCATTCAAACTAGTCTACTTTTAACAATTAGTGATTCCGGCGAGGAACCGAGAGGATGTTGATCTCAATCTATCTCGGTTCTTCTTCTTCTTCCTCCGGTGGTGGAGTAGTGAAACTCGAGCAGTTGGTGAGCGGGGGAGCTACATCTACTGCCCCTATCACAGACTCAGAGAAGGCCCAGAAGAAGGAAGAAAAACTGTTTTCCTCCCTTGTGTGGTTCAATCCTCATGAGAAGAATGAACACACTGTGAAGCTGTTCGGAGAGGAAAGCTGGTAAGGCTCGGGCATGAAGCTCACCTTCAGGCAAGGTCAACTAGATTGGATTACTGAGATTCCTAAGGACTCTCAGGGCAACCACAAGGCAAACTTCTGGCTGTGGTCGAATAACCATGCAAGGAAGGCACAGACTTTCCTCTCCCCGTCATCTACTCCCTTCATTGGATGTAGAAGCAGCAATGGTATGCCGGCCTCCTTTATGCTACCAAGAAATCGGGTTTCTTGAAGATGCAACGTGACCTTAACACGTTGACAACAGCAACAGCAGGTGTTAAGGGTCTCAATCTTCTCATCTATCTGCACAGAATATACCTCGTTCCAGAGGTAAATCACAAGGAGTCCATGAAGAAGAAGTTTAAGGGGTTGAAGAGAGGGGGTGCATCCAATCTTCTCGAAGCGATGCAGGTGTACCAGAAAGTGCTGACAGAGGTGAACAACGCCCACTATTTCCCGGATGAGGAGCAGTGTACAAGCAGCTTCCGACAGATTGCCACGTCAGAGGAGTGGGATAAGATCTATCATCGCATCGTAGAGAAGATGCTCAACACAGATAAAGGTGCCGACCTCAATAAAATGAAGTTCACCGACATCTGGAAGCAGGCCATCATCCTGGCCAACTTCTAGGCAGCCATGCAGAGAGGCTCCTCTGCTTTTAAGCCTTCATCCTCTTCTGCCCATGCAGGGCGGTCCTCAGAGAAGCAAGGGGGTTGGAAGAAGGCCTTGGCCAGGGGAAAGTCACCCAAGAGACGAGAGCTCGACTCTCAGAGCGCTCAGTCAGACAAGGGTGACAGGTCCGACTCGGAGTCCCAAAAAAAGTGTGGCAGATGTGGGGAAAAGTGGCATGAATGGATGAAAGACTGCACAGCACTTGGAGTGCAGTGCAATAAGTGCAACCAGAAGGGGCATCTGCCATCCATGTGCAGAAACCCAAAGAAAAGAAGACCCGAGAAGGCGGGCAACGCGGCTGTGAAGAGAAGAGAGAGGGCTTAGTCCTCTGATTCCGACTCATAGGGTTTTTAAATTGGTCAGCTTAGTATTCGAATGTAAACATTGCCAGACGTTGTGATCGTTTGCGAGCTGCTGTCATTTGTTGTGCTACTGCTTACTAGAAAAAGAGTTTCCATTCTAAGAAAGGAAAGTTCGATATGGTCATAAATACAGGTGCTAATATCTCTCTTTTCCCTCCATATTTTGAAGCCTTTGTTGTCGAAGACATAGATAGAAAGGTTGATGTTGAGCTTGCTTCAGATGACGCAGAATTGAAAAATATGACTGTCATAGTGAAGAAATTGCACATTCCTTTCCCTTCCTTGCATGGACAGGTGAGGATAGCGGCGCTTGAAGGGATCGTTTCTTCTCGAGTGCGTCCCCCATTGTTTGGCTGCGTAAAAGTTCCATCAAGGTTCTGCAAGAACGGTTGGGTGGAGCTAGGAGACAAAGAAGAAAGAAAATTTAAGACGCCAATGAGGTGGAGTGATAAACTTCCCATGATCAATGCGTTTGCATGTGCTCGTTCGCTTGCTGTCTCTCTTGCTGTTACTTCTTCTCTCCCTCAGAAAGTTTTTTCTGCTCTCTCAGGAAGTAAAGTGAGCTCTTTGAGTCAGGCCGAGAGAGACAGACTTCTTTTTCTTTTTCATCTTCGCTTCAGACACGCTGTAGGGGAGGACCCCAAGTTGACTCTTCTTGAGAATGGTGTGAAAGGTTTTTCTTCTTCTGAGTGCACAGAGACAGGCAACAGATGCGTAGAGTGCTCATTGTTGAATTTGACAAAGAGAAGCATTCCGCAGAAAACGAAGAAGAAAGAGGAAAACGGAGACAGAAAGGAAGAGAAAGATAGAAAGCCAAAGGCAGGAAGAAACAAGCAAGAAAAGAGAGTTCGTTTCAATGAAAACGTACAGATTTTTGGACAGAAAGAATCAGAGAAGCTCTCCCCAGGCAGAACAGAAGGAAGCCGCTCATTCGTCTCTCCATCGTCTCTTTTCAACAGACGAATATTTCATGACCTTACTGAACTGAAGACAGTCAGGAGAGGGGGGTACAGATACCTATCAGTAATCGTAGATGAAGTCATTGGGTATGTTTCCCTCCGTCCTTTATGCTAAAAGAGCGAGACAGCCTCTCATTTACTCTCATGGGGAAGGAGATAGGAGACGTGCGGGAAAGGACTACCAAAGGCAGTCGTGACAGACAATGGGGGGGAGTTCCAAGGAGAAGAGTACCAGGCTGCCATTCGGTCTCTGGGGGCAGCGTGAGACCCCGGTGCTCCCTATACACCTGAGTCGCAGGGGGCAGTTGAAAGGAAAAACAGGGTGATCAAAAGAGCCCTGCTGAAGTTCTGTTTGCAAAAACGTGTGCCTCTCTACACATAGCCTGCTTTTACCTCAGGAGTCGCACAACAGCTCAACGAGACTGCCTCTGTGTCTCGTGGCTGCTCCTCCCACAAAGCAGTCTAGGGGTTCAAACCGGGTATTTTCCCGCGCTCTCTCGGAGATAAAGTAAAAGTTATCGATCCGAGAGGCAACCGTGGGGGGGGGAAGCGTCAAGGTGAGCTAGTTTTTGCTATTTTTAGCGGTGTCCTTTCTCCTAAAGTTGTTTTTGTTATGTACAGAGAGAGAGGTCAGTGGAAGGCCCTGAAAGTCCACCCCAGTCGTGTTTCTCTACAATATTGGAATGGCGTTGCAGAGTATGAAGGCGCTAAAGGAAAAGAAGGAGTGGCTGAGACCAGAGATGTGCAAAAGCGTATGAAAGAAGGACTTGAAGAGCTCGAGCTCCAAAGAGAGAGAGTGGTCTTGTCAGATGAGTGTGAGGAGGTTGAAGAGCCTTTCTCCGCCCCTGGAAAGCCGCCAGCAGAAGCAGAAGCAGATACACCTGCTGCCCCAATTGAGTCCCATTCCCTGAAAGGAATCATTGCACAGAAGCAAGACGGGGCGTTCTTTCCCGCTCACGTTCTTAGAGAAGCCTCAGTCAACAGACAGCTTCTCGTCTCCCGTTTTTCCTTTGATAAGGAAGGCAAGCTGAACTATGAGAGCATGTGTGAGGTGAAGCCTGAAGAAGTGATGAAGCGCTTTGAGATTTCTCCTGATCTTTCTCTCAGCCCAAAATCCCTGCAGCAATTGTCCAGCGACCTTGCTTCAGAGGTTGAAGATTCAGTAGTGGGGGGTGCAGACGAAGTTAAAATGAGGGCTGGAGATGGAGTGAGAGACGAGACGCAGTGAGAGGCAGCAGAGTTATCCGAGTGGTCAGATAAAGACTCTATTTTCGGAAAGAACGCCTTGGCTCCCCCAGGCTCCCCTGTAGATCTAGGTCTTGAAGAGGCAGAAGAGATTGACTCCAATTCTGAAGATGACGAGGTCGAGGATGAGCCGACAGGTGCGTTTGCGGCCCTGCGCAGACAGATTCACGAAGAGGCAGACAGAGCAGCGGCTGCCCTGGGGATTTCCAGAATAAGAGAGTCAGTGAGAAAGTCAGGCAGAATAGCCCAGCTGAGAAAAGAAAGACAGAAAGAAAAGGAAGATGAGCGAAGTGATCTTCTTGACTCTATCCTTTCTTCTATTCTCTCTATGCATAAGCGGGGAGTGTATTTGGGTGAAGTGAAGGAGAATGCAGCGAAGGGACAGGTCCCAGCAACCGAGAAGGAAATCAAATCAGGTTTGCACCACGAAGCAGATGAAAAGGAACTGAGGAGATGGTTTGAATGTTCGGTGCTTGATGTCTCTTCTCTCAGTAAGAAAGGTACACATCCAAGTGTGCAGCTGAAGTGGGTGAGGACATGGAAACTGAAAGACAGAAGAAGAGTTGCAAAGTCTTGTTTGGTCCTTAAAGGGTTTCAAGATAAAAGAGACTTCACTTTGGTTGAAACGTACAGTGGCACTGCTGAGCAGAGCCAACTTTGTCTTGCTTTGATTTTTACTCTGAGTCAGGGGTGGGAATCAGCAAAGACAGACATCCGCACAAGTTTTTTACAAGCACCGACAGACACACCACTCTGGGTCGAGCTCCCTTCTGACCTTCCCCTTCATGTTTATCCAGGTCTTATTGCTGGTTCCATTGTGAAGACTCTCAGAGTCGTTTACGGACAGGCTGATGGGCCTCATCTCTATATGAGGCACTTCAAGAGCCAAGCTAAAAAGAATGGGTGGAGTGAGATTAGCGAATCAATTCTTGTAAAGAAAGACAGCAAAGGTAGACCAAATGCATTAATGTTGATACATGTTGATGACCTTCTTGTTTTTGGTCCTTCTGTTTCTTCTTTGAGCAGTTCAAAATGGACGAGCCAGAAAGGGTTGATGACGGGGGCACTCATGGGTTTGTCGGCATGCAGCTAAAGTATGACCATACAAAGAAAGAAATGATGAATCAAACCTGTTTGCCTGGAAGTCAAAGAAATGTGATCGAAAGCTCGGTTCGACAACGAGCGCTGAATTGCTTACATTTTATGACGGGGTGAAGAATGGTTTTGGTTGGGTGCATTTCATTGAAAAATTGTGGGGTGTCGCTGCTCGTATGTGTATGCTCACTGACAGTCAGCCACTCCTTGCGCAGTTGGCTTCTGGCCGATGTGAATCAGAACCAAAGATGCAAGGCACGTTCAAAAACTTGGAGTATGTTCTTGAGCAGCTCGATGACTTGCATGCAAAGGTAAAATGGATGCATATAAAATCGATGCGCGCAGACAGACAGATAAAGTACATTCCATGCAAATGAGTTCGAAGTCGATTCCTGTTCTCCTCCGAAGGGGGTGATTGTAAGATGTGGGGCACACGCGGGAGGCCTCCGGCCGAAGGCACTGGACGGGCTGCGCACCGCTCGATCAAGCTGCACGCATGCATGTATGGTCTCTTCAAATGCGAATGCATATGAATTCATGCATGCCTTTATACGAACGATTGTTATGAGGAAACGGCAAGATCCTCTTTGATAGCCGATCTTCGTAGCCGATGAACATGAACTCAGACTTACTGAAAGTAGTGACTCAAGTAGACGGCATTCAAACTAGTATACTTTTAAGACGCATATACAGCAGAATCAAGCGATTCTATGTCTGACATACTAGTCTGATGCTTCGTTCTCTCTAGCGTTCTCCTCTCTTTCTGTATTAAAAGAAGGCACCTGCTGTGCTCTAGGCTGTATCCCATTCTTTCTGAGACTCCCTTTCTGTTTTTTTTTAACTCTTTTTTGATTCACTGCGTTTTCAAGAAATACGTCAGGATCAACCAATGGCGAGCTGGCTCTGTTTTTGCTTACAGGCGATGCATCAGATTGAAAGTATGAAAGCCAGTCTCCAACTGTTCATTGCTTCTCGAAGCCCAGTTACCATGTCAACCAGTAAAAGCATTGAAGGCGAGAGCCTGTCTATCTCTGTCTCCAATATGCTTTCTCTTTCTGAAGGCGTGTGTGCTGGTCGCAGCGATTCCTGCGTCAAACGATTAGCAGCAGCTCAACAAGATTGCACTTCATCGGTTAGCAATGGTTGGCTCTTTTGGCTTACCAGTCTTGGAGTCAATACAATCATTCAGTTCATTGCCTCTGCTGATGAAAAAGAGAATAAAAATAGAATAAAGCTAGCAAACGCTTCAAAAAAGTCTCTACCCTCAAAACTCTAACAGTGCTGTACGTATGAATCATGGACCCATAAGAACGTTATGGCTAGCAGTATTGGAAATTGGAACATCGTTCACAGTCTGCCACCAGATATGCCCGCGATGTCGTCAACAACGTTTTGGAGTGTATTGTTACCCACCGGACATTTTGGGAAAAGAAAAGTACACAGACACGGTCAGACCGAATTTGCCAGCCTAAGAGTAAGTGCTGACCGTAGCGGACCGACATACAGTAACAGGCCAGAAACTGAGACGTTTTTCAGACAGCTTTTGCACCGAAATGCATAATGGAGATGCAAACAGCTGATAGAGCTGTAAGCTTTGGGGCGGTACGGTCAGGTTTTAGCATGGCCGCGCCTTCAGCACGGTCGGGCTTTGGCGTGGCCGCGCTTTCAGCACGGTCGGGCTTTGACAGCCGGGTGCCTTCGGCATCTAGGCTTTGACAGCCGTTCCGGATCAACCATAGGAAGCCTTCTTAGGGGTGTTTTGCGGCTTTTCCCGCANGGGGGGGGGGGGGTCGGCGCGACTACCCGATCGGCTGGCCTGCGTGCGTCAATCGTGAAGTTCTCATTTTTCTTGCTTTCCGGGGCCGTTTGTAAGCTTGCTTACGTCAGATCTGTTCTGAAGTCTTTCACACGAAATCATCGTGAAATGGCCCCGGAAAGCGAAGCGGGGGGCACTTAGAAAACAGAAATACCCCAGCCCACGTGCATGCACGCTGTCTTTCGGCAAAAACCTGGTCCCAAAAGGCTGAATGTGCGCCAAATGTGCGTGTGTCACGTGGACTTCAGACCCGATTACCTGATTTTGGCCCCGGAAAGCAAAGCAGGGGGCACTTATAAAACAAAAATATCCCAGCCCATGCATGCACGGTATCTTTCGCTAAAAAAAAGCTCCGGAAAGATCTCATCCCAAATGGTCCAGAAAAGCGTGCATGAACCCGCATCGTTATGCATGCGTGCGTCAGTGGCCCCGAAAAGCGACAGGCTGCATCTCCGGGCTTTTTTCTTTGGGGAGGAGGGGTTCTACGGCTTTTCTCACGGGG
>JAHBMJ010005842.1:50000-59637 GCA_018398765.1 Chromera velia | reverse complement strand
CCCTCCTCACCCCACACACGCAGGGAAGTCTGCATGTCTGACCATCATAGAAAGGGGACGTGTCGGAGACGATGTCCCTGATTTCATGTGCGATGCTGTCAGGAGAGTCGGGGTCCAGTTTGTTGTGGAGGGATTCCAGAGCCTCCACAGCGGGCAGAAGGCCGATGAACGGCTTGTCGGGGTCTGCCTCTGTGCCAGAGACGTTGGTGCCGTACAGAATCTGCTCCGCATAGGTGAAACATGTGCAAGATGCCTCCTGTAACCTGCAGGTGAGAAGAGGAAGAAGGAAAAAGGAAATTAGACCCTTCGGGGAGTGTTTCAAGAACCCAAGCACGAGCACCCAAACGTGCTTGGATTGAAAGAGAGGGAGAGGGAGACGGAGAGGGAGAGGAAGAGGGAGAGGGAGAGGGGAGGGAGAGAGACGGGAGAGCCGAAGAGTCCGCAGAACGTGAATTTGTTTTTTTCTCCCGTCAGGCACTCATGAGACTTTCAGAATCGCTTATGAAAACAAGCAGCTGACCCATCGGTAACGTTGAGGGCCCATGCGAGTGCAAAGACGCTCATGAACACAAACCCACAGAAGCAGGTCGCGTAGAAGACCCAGATGGTGATCTTCTCCCACATCTTGATGGGCTTGTACTGGAGATCCTCTATCTTTCTCTCGCAGCAGAAACAGAGAACCCTGAGACAAAAGGAGGTTTCCATGCAACATGTATGGGGTGTGGAGGCACGTTTGGGCGTGAGAATATGAGGTTTTAATGCAAAGGGTGGACAGGGGTGGAGGAGACAGCTGCACCTGAGATTTTGAGTAAACTGCACGAGACTGCTAGATTTCGTGTTTACTTGATCGGTGACTCTGTCTCCTTGCATATCTCTGCTTGTCTGACCGCATGTCTCTCTCTTCAGCTGGACGACTTCTTCCGGCTCTGTCTCTATCTGTGCGCTGCCTGCGCACCGTCCTCCCTCCCTGCCTGCCTGTCTTGTCGGCCACACTCCCACTCTCTTGCGCAGACGAATGAAACGGACCTTCTTACTTTCCCGTGAGGTCTTGCATACAGCACCACCAGTGCGATAGGCAGCGCGATAAAGATCAGAGCAATGCCAACAAACAGCGGCACTGCATACTGAAGGGCTCTTGCGGCTATGTAGTGGAATACGGTCATCCGACTCAACATGTAGTCAGCAAAGTCGTTTCCTGCAAGCAAGGGCATCAAGTGCGTGCAGACAGGAAGTCCACCTTTCAAATTAATGAAGGAGCGCTTGGTCTGCGAATACTTTCTCTGATAGCACATGTTCAAGGCATCGTTACTGACACCCACCCACCCAACTCCCTCCCCCCACACACAGAGTGAGGAAGAAGGACATAGGGAGAGAGAGGAACGGGTGCGCACGTGCGATCATCGGGTGGTGCAGCACTAAGGTCTTGCGGAACATTATATATATATGTACACACACACACACAAACACACACACACACACACACACACAAACACACACACACACACACACAAACATCTTGCCCGGCTCCACTCATCCATCTGTGATCGCACCTTTGTCTCCTCTGATGGCCTCTACGGTCGCGTTGGCTGTCTCCTGAGCAAGTTCTGTGAGAAACTGCATACACAGAAGGTGCATGAAAGAAAGCAGACGTTGAAGAGGGGAGCGTCGACGGAGAGCCTCTAAAGGTCAGAACCTTGGAGCATCAATGACAATTTAAAGGGCAGGTCAATAGCCATCCAGGAACTCACCCCTTGTTTCTCGAATGCACAGAGGGTCTCCCTCTGCTCGGCAAGGCTGAACTCATCTTGGCCGCTCTCCGCTGCAGGTGCAAAAGAACAAAGAGAGGTCATTTGTGTGTTCGGTAGACTGTTTGCATCAGTGATCATCGCCGATTGGCACAACTGACTTGTTTGAAGACTACGGGAAGCTTGACTCTGTGCGCAGAAGACCAGCATCAGGACTAAGGGGAATTTAAGCGCTGTTGGCAGCATCCTGGAAAGGGCCAGATCAGCCACACGTGTGGGCTGTGAGGTCCTCTTTGAAAGCGGATTGAAACGTCTTTGCTCGCTTCAACCGAGAAAAAAAGATATGACTTCTGTATATATAGACCTTTGTCAATGCGGTTAGTGGCACACGGGCCAAGGCTGACAAGACTGCATCGTGAGCAGACCGCTGATCGTTTCAATGAGTTTCTGCAAACGTGAGAGGGCTGAAACTCTGATCTGACATTGGTCTTCCTGGCTGGATCTCAGTCTTTTCGGACTTTTCAACTTTCAAGTTGTGATCTGATCGCATGCATGCATGCATGCGAATACGCACGAAAAAACTGAACTTTCGCGCGCATGCGCGCGATCGAGCTCAAAATCGCGCGCGTTAAGTGAGGGCCGCGTAAAATTTGTCAGCCTGCGGGACTGAAATCATGCGATTAAGAGACACTAAAGAAGATTAATAGAAGATTAATGCTGACGAAGACCATGGCAGGCAGAGACATATATTAATATATCATCTCAGATGAAGTCGTTTCA
This sequence comes from Chromera velia, assembly GCA_018398765.1. NCBI lineage: Eukaryota > Chromeraceae > Chromera > Chromera velia. The sequence continues at coordinate 57,112 of JAHBMJ010005842.1, read as the reverse complement.
AGTCACACTGTCGGGCATTCAAACGGTAGAATGACGTTTGTGCAAGGTGTCACACGCGTTGGTCCGGGGGGGGACGGCACTGTGCGTTCCTCTAGGACGAAAACTGTGGCCCTCTTTCTGCCTCACTCTCATCCTGGCATCCCTCGCAGGAGTGAACAAGATTTCAAAGCTCGTGTCTGTGCCTCTCCTTTTCCCGACACTTTCGAGTTTGCAATCAGACAGAAAGGTCCACGAGAGTTTTTTCTCTGCGTGACGAGGACTGACGCTCCCCATGGTTGGGGCCAGGACCTCCATGTGTACTGGACTATTGGAGACGCTTCACAGGCCGTCTCCACTCCTTTCGCAGGCCTGGAGGGAATCGCGGTGATCGGGCCCTCTAGTACAAATGATAAAGTGAGCCTCCACCGCCTGCGCAACGACCAGCCAGATCTGCCTCCCAACCTGACAGTGAGCGTGCTTGCTGTCTCCTCCAACTTCCCTGATGACTTCTCCTTCAACGTCCACGCACCGTCTACGCGTGTGTTGCGCATCCATGCAAAACGCTTAGATGCAACCCATGGGTGGGGGCAGCACCTTCGAGTGTTTTGGCGGGTTGAGCTGGGGGCAACAAATTCCTCAGCTCCCGCTTTTCCGGCGACCCGGTACTCTGATATCTTGGCAGAGTGCTGTGTAGTGCGGTCGGAGTCGATGAGACAGAGCCGTCTGGCCCCTTCGAAGGCCGACTTGGCCGAGAGAGCGCCACCCGATATCCGCACTGTGGTTCAAGCATGGCAAGACGTTCTCTGTCCACGTGCAGTAGACTCCACTTCGGGCTTTTGGGGGTCTCTGGGGGGCCTATTTGGAGGTCCCGGTGTTGGACTAAATGATCAGGAGCGTAGGCATGTGGCATCGGTGATAGAGGAATTCCACAAAAGATTTCCACAAAGACAGCAGGCTCTTGTCAGGGGTGCGCTGTGGGGTTTGGTGCAATCAGAGAAGCACGAGGGGCACAGTCTGTCGCTTTATCTTGGTCTGCTAGAGGGGGGGGTGAGGGAATGTGCCGCTCGGAGAGAGTGGGTCCTCCACGCTGTCGTTGCATCGTTGGCCGGGGGGCGCGTGGAGGGGGCGCCTGGGGAATTTGAGGAGGCGTTGCAGTCGATTGAAACAGCACGAACCCTAGTGCAGCGTGTGTTTGAAGAGATTGTTGAAGAGCAGAAAGACACGGCGTTTGTGTCTTGTTTCCTTGAGCCGTCCAAACTTTTCTTTCGGATGACTCACGACAGAATCATGGAGGGGGATGTTGACGTTCACGGTGCCAACATTTTCTTGCGGGCTGTGGAGGTGTCCATTGACGTCAGGCACTCACGGCAGGGTATAGAAGAAAATACAATCAAAGGTGTGGCAGCATGCTTGAGTGCTTTCGGGGAAGAGGTGATTGCTGATTTTGTGTCGCCTTCACATTTGGGAAAGGCGTGGGAGACGGTGAGGCGGGGTCGGCCTCTCCCGCCCATCAGGGCCCCTATCAGAATGTGCCGCAATACCCTCTGGAGTGGGATGGGCTGTGGGAGCACTTCCGCAGACGTGTGCGCCATGTTGACAGCACCCGCCTACGGTAGTGTCGCGGCAGATTTGAGACAGCACTGGGCGGCCTGGGTGCGCCTTTACTTGAGTGCGTTCGGTGCGGATCGGTTGTTACCCTTGGCATTGAATCGGATGATGGGCAATGGGAATAGGGGGATGGACTTGACACCCGTTCTTCAGTATTTATTCGTTGAGATGATGAAGAATGAGGGGGAAGGAGGGGGGGAGGGAGGGAGTGAAGCCATTGAAGATGTGCGATTCTGGTTGTGGGACGAAGCACACGGGTATTCACTGTCTCTTTCTCGCGCACAGCAACTTTTCTCATTCGCTGGGTGTTGTCGGGAGTGAGAAGGATTCCAATTTGTACTTTTCTTCGGAAATTCTTCCGGGTTACTGTTTTTTATTTGTAGATACATTCGTTCAGACACGCATGCATCCACAGTCACTGACAGCTAGCACTGACAGTCGATCCCTCTCTCAGCCATTCGGGGCATTTTCATTTTGTTCAACCTACCGACCGAGATGTCTTTTTTTGAAGCTTCCACTCATAAATCTGTCACAGTTCATATACCAACCTCTGTATCTAGCTTTATCTAGCTCTGTATTAAACTAATCAGTCATAAATGACTCAGTAATACTCAGTATTCATATTGTTACTTATGTTTAATTCAATTTAATATAATAAATTTGTCAGATTGTGTATAGATCATGGATTAACACGGACGAAGCTGATGCAAATGGATCTCGATATTGCAAATAATTACAAAGTATCGTAAAGTCATGTAAAGCTATATAAAGCTCAATATTTAAGCTCATGCACTAAAAGCTGATTGATTAGGCCCTGCACTAGCTTAGTTTATAGCTAAATAGAAAAAAAAAAGTTTTGCTGGTTTTTTATTTTTTTATTTATCCATCCACTAAATAACAGTTATTTTTTATGCAAGACTGCCTGCAACACTCATACAACACTTAAACAGTATTTATTTCTCTATAGTTAAGGGAGTGTTAAACCCTGCAGGTAGCTAGGATTTTGCAGGATTTTAGCCCGGGATTTTAGCGGATTTTATGGGATTTTGGCCAGGATTTTAGCGGATTTAGTCGGATTTCGCCCAGGATTCTGCCAGACTATTTCTCCAGGATTTTAGAATCTAAAATCCTGGCTCTAGGGATTATAAAGACTAAAATCCTAAATCCTAGGATTTTAGAAATAAATGCCAGGATTTTATGGGATTTTACGGGATTATATCTTTCCCGTAAAATCCCGTATAATCCCGTAAAATGATGACTAAAATCCTAGAAAGAGGCTAAGATTTTAGCTTTCTTCCAGGATTTTAGATTCTAAAATCCTAGGTGTAGGGATTATATTTTTAACGTTAAGAGTCTGGCAGAATCCTGGGCAAAATCCGCCAAAATCCTCCAAAATCTGCTAAAATCCTGGCCAAAATCCCGTAAAATCCGCTAAAATCCTAGGCTAAAATCCCGTAAAATCCTGGTTACCTGCAGAGAATAAATAAATATATAGATAGAAAAAAAGTTTTTTTAGTTTTTTTTTTTTAATCTAGTGCACCGCCTAGTCAATCAATCATGCAATCAATCAATCAATCAATCAATCAATCAATCAAACATTGAACATTTAAAAATATTTTCAAATTAATTAGATCGAACTGCAACCAATGTATTGTAACGCAATCGATCGATGTCATACCTATAGGCCACCAATGGCCCACCATAATCAACCACTACTAAAAAAGAAAAAAACATTGGCCAGACCAGCGGCTCTGCGCACCTTGGCTCCATTATAGCCTTTGGTTTCCTCATTGTGATCTCAGGCGAGCTAATCTACGAAGGCATAGGAAGACTACCTAGAAGTCATCCTTAAATCTATTGCGGTTAGCTCTTTTCTTTCTGATTTTACGCTTCTTCTGTCTCCATGTGAAAGAATCTTCACTTTGTCGAGCTTAAGCGGTGGCTCACGGCTTTAACCGCAACAATCAATCAATCAATCAATCAATCAATCAAACATTATTATTATTTTTTTTTGTTTTCTTTAATTTAACGTATTCAAGCTGACAAAAAAAAATGAAATGCAACATTCAAATGACTTCGAACCACATGCATAATATATACGTCATAGGTTATTTTCAATATAAAAGTCGTGAAACATTAGCTTCCTATATGACCCTTCTTCCTTCTCTGGCTGCTCCGCCCAGTTTCTTGATATCCATTCGTGTGAACCGCGACGCCACATTCTCCTTCCCTCTCCCCTTCTGGTATTGGAACATCCTTCGATTCAGAAACCTGCAGCGGCAGGGTGTGACAGTGTCCACTAAGGTCCGCTTCTCCAGAAGGTCCATGTCGTTGGATTCTTTGAAGGCCACTCAAGAGATCATGCCGGCACTGGGTTCCTCGGACTGAGAAGCGACGCAGGATTCAGACAGAATGAAACGACGAGGAGGACCCTGTCACTGTGGAAGCATTCAAGTTCGTCTCTGTCCCGGACCTGCACGAGCGAACAGTTGAGGCAGAGACGGCTCTACTGACGACCACAAGGAAACTTGCATACGAGGAGGAGCTACGCAAGTGGAACGCTGAGAAGAGGCTTTACTAAAGGTGCATGAGATGTTTCAAACAAGAGACGGGGTCTACTTTAGAGAAGAGAAGAGACGAGGTCTACTTTAAATAAGAGACGGGGTCTAGTTCAAATCATCAGTTTTTTTTTGTCAGGACATGCAAATCAATCGGCCACCAGTCAATTATCGATGTCTCCGTCTCTCCGACTTCTGGAAGGGGGGGCAACCATTACGTGAGGGTGGACCGAGAGAGAGCACACACCCACAGCCTCGATCAGACTCGACCAAGGCAGCTAGTCCCCTTCCCATCCATACCCTCGGACCGCAAATCCCTTTCTGTATGAGCATGAACTGAACAACGACCGGAGGGCATAGACCCCCAACCTCAAAATGTCAGAACGACTCGAACACACCCCATGCATCCTTGATATACATACACAGAATCAAGGTTCCCCCCCCGCCACCTGATTTGTGAGCCCGACATAGTGAGGCAGTCGATAGTCCAGACACGCAATAGAAGGGGGACGGAGACAATCGTATGACTGACTTTGCACGCGCACGCGCGCACATACGCGCAAAAGCATACATACACACGCACGCACATACACACACTCACAAGCTCTCTCTTTCTCTGTCTCTCTCTCACATACACACTCTCACACACACACACACACTCACACACACACACACACAAGCACTCTCTCTCTCTCTTTTTCACACACACACACACACACACACACAATTACACACAAGCACTCTCTCTCTCTCCAAGTGACACACACACACACACACACACACACACACACACAAGCTCTCTTTCTATCTGTCTGTCTGTCTCTCTCTCTCACACACACACAAACACGCACTTACAAGCCCTCTCTCCCTGTCTCTCTCCCTCACTCACGCACACACACACACACACACACACACACACAAGCATACCCTCCGATTGGCGGATGGAAGATAAATCTCCATGCCCATTTCGAAGGGAGTATGGCCGATTGAAATGCATGTATGCTCTCGTCGACCGGTCCCAAAAAATGACCGACAGAAGATTATTTGTTGCTACATTGCGCCACCTGGCTCAGAGACGCCAGAGAGCCCATGGCATTGCAGAAGCAACAGTACGAACGAAATCTGCACGGACAAACAACTCGGTTGTGTCGACTTCTACAACGTATCTCTCAACGATGTTGACCGACTTCTGCTTTTTGGCATCTCTCCGAGTCGTCTCTTCTTCGTCTGAGTCCTCGCCTGCCTGCAGAAAGGCAAGAGACGCACAGACTATATGTTGTCCTGTTTTCTGTTTTTTTCACAGAGCACTCGTATATACTCTTGTGCACACACACACACACACACACACACACACAGAGAGAGAGAGAGAGAAAGAGAAAGAGAGAAAGAGAGAGAGAGAGAGAGGCTCACACAAGCGTGCGCGCGCCCAAACACATACACACACACACACACACACACACACACACACACACACGCTCTGAATCTCACACACGCACGCATGCAGCAGGAGAGAAGGGAAGAGTGGAAGACACTGTCTGATCAGAAAGCAAAGAGAACCAAAGTCCACGATGCAGAAAAAACGGACCGACACCAGGAAAGCTCACCTTTACTGCTGCCGCTGCTGCAGCGATGCGTGCCGACCGAGGTCGGGTGGCAGGAACAGACTCTGTGACGAGAGGGGGGTCAGTGGGATGAGGGGCAGTCAGTCTGGAAGGCTCCTCCCTGAGAAGGCGACGCAACTCTGACAGTCTGTTCTCTTCTGTCGCTCTCTTCAAGGCTGCGTGAAGTCGCTTCCACAGATCGGTCGTCTGTTCGTAGCGGCCGAAGATCTCCCAGAGCCTGTCCCTACTAAGGTCCTGCGGCATCTCTACTGTCGGGGTCTGCACATACAGAGAACAGAAAACCGATCCAAGTTTCTGGCTAGAGGGTGTCGGCATGCACAGACAAAGAAGACAGGCAGAAAACGTGTTGGATGGAACAGTTGTTTCGAAATGATGTTGATCGTGTTTGAGCGGATAGGTGGCAGCGGGGTGAGAGAAAGACACAGAGAAAACTTCATTCGCTCATTGGGATTCATGCAAGAGGGCACAAGTCCTTACGACGGCTGAGTCCATTCTTCCCTCTTCTTATCCCTTTCTTTTTTATGTGCACCATATGGTCCCGTCCCCACAACAAAAAACAAAAAGGGTAAGCTGACCTGGGGAAGCCCCTCTCCACTTGAATTGTTACGTCCATCTCTCATGATAATTCCAATGCCCAGAAAGATACGCGAAGGGATTCTCTTCCTCTTCTTCTTTGAGATGCCATTGGTAGGATCGTCCCGGTAATACCGTCTAAAGAGATAGGCATTGTTTCTGACCCGATCCCACTGCGGACAGGAGAAGAGCAAACGCATGAGAGTCTCTGTTGATCGAATCGGATCGCAAAAGTGTGTCCAGCAAATGGCTGCTTGGCGGTCGATGCGACTTTCTTGCGGTGTACACACGTACAGACAAAAATCACAGAACGAGCTCACGCTCCTTTCTATCTACTCTAATCTACTCTGGCTTTCTGTCCGCGTGGCAAGGTGAAACGGTTGGGAAAGTGGGCACGATATGGCTCCCGATCTAGCTCTCGATAGAGACCAAAGAGAAGATGAGATGAAACGGGAAGGTCAATAAGGCATCGATCGAATCATGCAGTTAAGGCAAAGAAGATCTCTTGCAAGGTCTCATGCAAGCCCACCAGGCGGTCGATGGCTTTCAGAGGTCCGCCCTCAAAACCTGATGGGAGAACAGGTGGCGGAATGATCTGCAAAATCTCTTCACAGGTCAGAGGCCTCCCGGAAAGATATACAAGAATCCAAATTTGACCCGCCCACCTCTGCAGACTCCGTTGCAGATTCTGCTGAAACAATCTGTTTGAGCTTCCCGGGTACAGACGCCCTTCAGTCGCAACGGGGGACACCCTCAACCCCTCATTCTCTCC
>JAHBMJ010005842.1:40000-45000 GCA_018398765.1 Chromera velia | reverse complement strand
GTGTATCTATCTGGCTGACATTCGGTTTGACTCATCCATCTGTCCCCTAGCCTTCTCACTAAGAATCTGCTTAAGATTTCTTCAGGCTTCTCGCGTTCCTGCTTTCCACTGGATTCATTTCATGCAATTTTCTCCCCCTTCTGTCCGTTCATCGTCCTTCTAGCTGTCCCCATCCAGCCAGACAGCCAGCCAGCCGAAGAGCTTATCTGTCTTTCTGCGTCCTTTTCTGCTTCCTCTTCGGTGTGCCTGTCTGTCTGCCCTGCCGGCAGCCTCCGGTCTACGCATTCGTGTGGATTCCCGAGAACGGGGAGCAGCCGTACGGGTTGATTAAGACTCTTCTTGACACGAAGCTTCGAAATAACCTGATGATGAAGTCCAAGGCCAGGGGGGTGCAGTACGCGTCTAACATTGGGCTGAAGGTCCGTTTATCTTGTGTTCGTCTGGCAGGAGAAAGAGGGAGGGTCGTGGTCGTGTCGTCTGTCTGTTTGTGTCGTGTGTGGCTGCACGAGCACGGAATCTATTACACACAACGCGTGCAATACGGCGGACAGAGAGAAGAAGACGAAGAAGAAGGAAGGTACCGAAAAGAAGACAGCATTCAAGCCAGAGTTGACTCGTTAGCGAGCCGCATTAGACAGACAGATTTGTTAGTCATCATGAGCATGCAAAAGAACTCGGTACGAGAGAAAGAAATGCATATGTGAGGGGGATGATTGACTGGCCGGGCTGAGTGATTGATTGAGGTGGCCAGCACGTCTGTACCAAAAGGGATGAGGGTGCATGAGCTGACAAGATGTATACTGATGCAATTATGCATGTGTTGATCACTAGGTGCCCTTACCTCCCTGGTTGGGCCTGCAGGTGAATCTGAAGTTGGGTGGAAGGAATTGGGGGCTGGACCCTCAGAGGTCTGAGGGGAGTGCTCAGATTCAAAAACTCTTCAGGGAGGGCGACCTGGCGGTGGTGGGGGCAGACGTGACGCACCCGACTGGACAGGGATCGAATTTGGTGAATGCCTCTTTTGTGGGGATGGTGGCTTCTCAGGACGAGCACCTGGCAGCGTGGACGCACAGCGCCAGAGCACAGATCGGCACGACAGAGGTCGGGTGTTCGTTTGTGAATGCATGGGTCCATCTTCGTTCAAGACCTCACCTCTTTCTCTTCGCTTCTCTTCTGTTCTCTTCTCTTTCCTGCTTTTCGTTCCGCTTTTGTGTGTCTTTCCAACGTTGTCTTTCCACCAGTCACTCTCCAAAAGAAGTGAAGTCACGTGCGAAAGTGGGCATGCCGGACAACCTTCTCTCCGCCTGTTTTTTGCATACGTAGATGCACACGCGCGCAGGGATGCGAGAACGAGTTAGCAAATGAACGAAGACATCCCGAAAAGGGGAAAGTAAGAATTCGGTGAAATCCCCATGTGGCTCTAGCTCTCACCTACTAACACCCCGTCTCTCCTCTGTGGCTGTCTCGTCTTGTTTTGCCTCATCTGTGCAGTACATTGTCGACTTCGGGGCGCAACTGAAGGACTGTCTGATAGCCCGTGCGGACCCTTCAGGACGCAAAAGAGGGGGACCCCCGAAGCATCTGATCGTGAGTCATTCATGCAGACACAAACTCAGCCAGCCAGATGCCAGCCAGCCAGTCGGTCGGTTGGTTGGTCGGTCAGTTTCTGAGCGACAAATGAGAGAATGAATCACTTGTCAACAACCGAGAAGGACAGCAGGCAGGCAAGCTGTCAGGTCGGCAGCTTGCCGGCCTCAGGCAGGCAGAAAACAGCACCATTCTTTTTCATCCTGCCGGCAGGCAGGAAGCGATGAGAGGCCTACTCAAAGAAAGCTCTACGAATTCATGTACGGCGTTTGGCTGTCTGTCTGTTGTACCCCTCTGAAAAGCCCTTGATGTCTGTCTGTTTTACTCCTCTGAAAAGCCCTTGATGTGACGTTCAGATGCGTGTACCCTCACACTCAAGGCACGGTCGGTGTCTCTGATGAGGACTTTTGCTGCGCTTTCAAGTAGACAAGCATAGATATCTCTTTAGCGTCTCTCCGGTCCGGTACTATCAGGCCGGTATGCATCCTGCCTGTGTATGCGTATGGAACCTCAGATGGATATGGTGTGTGCTCATCCGCATGACGGTCAAGGTAACTTTCTCTGCAGGTGTTCAGGGATGGCGTCTCAGACCAGCAGCTGAAGACGGTGATTGACGCCGAGGTCGAGCAGATTCGGGAGCTGTACAAGTCCGTCGGGAGGCTTGAGGATTTGCGACTGACGGTCATCTGCATCCAGAAGCGCCACAACTGCAGGGCCACCGTCGCAGTGCCACAGGGGGGAGACGGCCAACTGCCCCCCGGGACGATCTTGGAAGAATTCAAGAACGTGATGCTGCCAGAGGGCTGCAGGGGGTTTTGGCTGTGTGCCCATCGAGGCCTCATCGGTCAGTGTTTAAGATTTTAATTATTCTTGCGTGCGTCAATTGTTCTGGCTGTGTGCCCATCGAGGCCTCATCGGTCAGTGTTTAAGATTTTAATTATTCTTGCGTGCGTCAATTGTTGGGTGCGTCCTTGCGTGCGTCAATTGTTCTGGCTGTGTGCCCATCGAGGCCTCATCGATCGGTCAGTCTGTCAGACAGAAAAGCACTTTGTCAGAAGAGGGCTTAGACCGCTGGTTGGACAGATGATAGATCGAAGAACATTTGGATGAAGGATCTGAAAAATGGACATACTGTTTGATCATGAGGCCTCTCTGGCTGGCATCTTCCTCAATCATCTCGTGCAGACACACATCTAGGGGGGTGGCTGAGATGGACAGAATACATCAGATGGGTGGCAGATAAGAGAAGCCCATGCAAAGGGGGGACGTTGAAGGACGGCGATGACTTATTTCTCATGCTGCATGTCGATGAAACGCATTTATGGATCGATGCATGTGTGTATGTGCAGGAACTTCACACCCTGCCCTGTGTGTGATGACTGACAAGTGCGACTTCCAAGAGGACGGCCATCTGAGCGAAGAGGCGCTCCAGCATTTCATCTACCATCTCTGCAGTCTCTGCCAGGTGCGTCGATGCTCTGGGTTGTTTTCTTTGCCAGTCTCTCAAGGAGAGGGCACAGCTTTTTTGTGTGCGGTGTGACACAGAGATCTCATGCAACAATCTGGTCTTCCGGACTGTCTCTCGCTGCTTTCCTTTTCTTTTTCTTTGCCATTTTCCCTCCTTTCTTCTGATCTTCCTTCTCTTCTTCCTTCCCTCCCATCTTTCTCGCTTTTTTTCCCCCTTTATTTCTTCCTTTCTCTCTGTCTGAAATTGTTTTTTGGTTGATTTAGTGGATGTGCCAATGAGCCAAGGTTTGATGTCTGCCCGCAGAGAGCAACGAAGACAGTGTCCTACGCCACCCCCGCCCTGTACGCCGACCACCTGGCCGAGAGGGCCGACCTCCTCACCTGGGAGCTGCGTCCCCAATGGCGAGAGGCCTCTAAGGCCTGCCAGAGGAAGAAGGGACAACCGAGAAAGGACCTCGAGGTGCCCCTCAACCAGGCCAGAGCTCAAGCAGCAAGAGAGGCCAACGAGAAGCTCGCAGAAGTCGTCCCTTCAGCAGGAAATTTCGACGGCAGCGGGGCACGCCCACCGACTATTGGCGATCCGTTCCGTATGGCGAGCTTGGGCATGAACTTTTTCCTCTGACTGACCGAGGTATCGGAATTAAGATGGAGAGAGTGAGTGAGTGTACGAGGAAGAGATCTCAAGGGGTGTCGTTTCTGCAGCTCCAAACAGAAGTTGCACATTTCGATGTCCCCTCTTTCCTTCCATATGTCGTTTCTTGGATGTTTTTTGAGAAGCACCGAGTGATCAAAGGAAATGGCCGGATGTATGGAAGGACTGCTGGCTCAGGGGGCAGGCAGAGATAGATAGGTCTTGTCTTCCTTTTCCAGACGGAAGTGCACGACCGAACGATCTGACCTGACCTCCCTTGATTCTTCCAGCTAGTTCTCCTGGCTCTATCCAGAATTTGATTTCTCCAGTGGGAACCTTCGATGCCGAGCAGCAGGGGGGTCAAGGGAAAGAGTCGAAAGAGAAAGTGACTCTCCCATTTGTCTCATAGTACGAGCCTGAGTGAGCAGCACGGGGGGGGATGTGAGCAATGCAGAAGAGCCATCAGTGACCCAGAGAGGAATGAAGAGGTGAAGGGTAAAGAAGGCAGCACAGAGACAGGAAAGAGGAGAGAAAGAAGAACGAGCTGGGAGAGGAAGGAGAAAGCATTCGAAGTGAGAAAGCGCGCCGGAGAGAGTACACAGGCTGTTGTGCATGCCTGCCCTGTTCGCTGCCTTGCGTGACATGTATCTTTTACCGCCTGCATGCATCGCGTCTCCTAGCTGCCCTATTCAGACAACGTCAGACTTGCTCTTTTTCCGAAGACCTGTCTACAGCTCTTTGAGTGAGTAGTCCAGAGAGCAGGATGGGCTTCTTTCAAATCGTTGTGATGGAGAAAAAAAGACAGAGGCACTGCTTGCCTGATGGCTTCCCCATGCGAGGCTCTGGTTTTGGGGTTCCATAAGGGAGGCACGTGGCGTGTTCGATGCGTGAAAGGATGGATGCGAAGGAGGCAAGAAGAGCAGGGTGCATGCAGGTCCTTTTGGCCTTGCTGAGCTGCTTGTTTGGCCTCTTGTGGTAGTTCATGTTTGCACCTGCTTGCCTGCCTGTTTGGCAGATCCCTGTACTTGTATCAATCAATTGATCGTCGATGTGGAACAATCATGGGTTGATGTCAACAACTGCACTGCATGCTTTTTCTGATCGAAGTTCCGAACCTGACGAGGGGAGCTTCGTTGATGGATCGTGACTCTGCATGCATCGATCGATGCGTCTCTCTATGTGTGTGTCTGTGCGGGGTCTGGCATTTCAAATTGCCAGATCGAGGTCTCGCATTCTTGCAGTCGCCTGAAACACGCATCAAATGTACGAGGGTGAGCATGTGTGTGGTGTGCTTGACTTATGTTTTTTCCATTCA
>JAHBMJ010005842.1:0-37500 GCA_018398765.1 Chromera velia | reverse complement strand
GAAAAAAGAAAAGCTGAACACAATTGTCTTTGAAAAAAAACAAAAGAGCCATCAATTTTGCAGCCGAAAACGAATCAAAGCGTCGAGAAATATCGTCAAGGGGGAAAAGGCTCAGCTTTAGGAAGAGGTCGGACTGACCATCCGAACACCTGTTCGAAAATAGCTTGCTCCGGTGCCCCGATGCAACCAGCTTGAGGAAAGGTATCAAGGAGCTGCTACATATGGAGTCTGACACAGAATCGCAAAGCAGACCGAACTTACGGGGCACACAGGAATACGCACAGGACTGTGACCACCAAGACGTTCCTTGTCAAAGAGAAGATGCAGGTGACGCAACGGAAAATCATGCAGAAAAGATACGTGGAAGTGACTGGGGGACTGTAACACGATGCGTTTTGGGGCGGCAGGGAAGACTTTCGGATCCTTTTACAGAATTGCCGCACTACACATTGAGCAGGCACAAATGCATGCTACAATAAGAGCTAGACGAATATTATTTCTCTCCATCTTGGTCCCCTCAACACCCTTGTGCAGTCTGGTCGCCAACGCATTTTCAACGAGGTCGAAAGAACCACCAAAAAGCACCTGTCCCGTTCTCCTTCCTTCAAATTGTCTGATAATCCAGAACTTCCTCCTCTTTGTTGCCACCTGCACGCAAAAGCAATGCATAAGGGGGATTCGCGCACGCATTTGAGCGCATGCCAGAGTGTTTGCTGTCACAGAGCCTTATTGCAGCACGAGCAACCTCAGACTACTCAAAAGATCAAGCGACCTCGCTTCACAAGCAACCTGTCTGCCATTGGCTCAAAACACAGCTCTGTTATTTAGTCTGCAAACACAAACTGAAGAGGCGGTACTGTAAGCAACACGAGCACAGGAATGAAGAGCTGAAACACGAAGCCATCGTTTTTTTAAAACAAAAGTGAATTCCGAAGCCGCACCAAGTCATTACCCATCCCCGCTCTATATATTAATATATATATGTAGTACCCCCACAAAATAATTCCTCAGGACGTAATCAACGACCGACCCGGATCCGACCCGGAGTCTAGCTCATTCGATACGCAGAAAATTAAGTTTTTTCACGCGGGAGAAAGGTGCACGAGGCTAAAAGTGTTGCTTCGAAGCCATTACGACCAAGTTCTTCAAAAAGAAGACCTCATTTTCTGGCGTCTCGGTAAGTTCTTCCTTTTCCGCTTCTTCTGCTTCTTCTCCCTCTGCGTGTTCCTCTCCCTCACCTTTCTCCCGGTTCTTTTATCACGGGCCGCGTGTACCCTGCTCCTCAGAGGAAAGGAGGGAAGGAGCTGCTGCATATAAGGTCTGACACAGAATCGAAAAGTAGAACGGACGAGCGCGGGGCATGCATGCAGCTTGCGTGCCAGAGAAAACTGAAGAAAGCCGAACCGCGGGAATGAATTGTAGGCTCACCTTTCGGTTTTTTCCACCTTCAGCTGACACAAATACCAGGTATCAACGTCCCGAAGCTCTTCTGGGAACCTTTTGGGGTTCCCTGGCGCAGCCGTCTTTTTCTTCTCTTCCTGGAGGGCCGTTGCACCCGCACACAGAAAAAAAAACAGCTGCCTGAATATCGGCTCGACTGAAAAATGCTCACGTGCTCAACAGCAGCTGCCTAGCAGACCGCGCTCTGAGGGTACCCGAAGCCCCTTTCTTCACCACCGGTTGATGATTCAAGTTGGCGTGAAACGAGTCCACAAGTTCCAAAACAGCTATATAGACAGAGCAAATACCTGCGCAACATCTGCGCAACACATATGTGCACGCAAAGCATGCATGCTGAAGAGCTGGCGCGCGTGTAATGCGCGCATGGATGCATCTGCTGATGTCTGGCACAAACCCAATTGAGAGAAAGTCACGCGCGCTTACACTAGCTTTCCGGGGCCGCGCGCGGCTTTGGCTCTCCGCGCGCGCGCGTGCACGCGCGCAGCTCGCCTTCAAGTTTTAGCTCGTACATCCTCGCCAAAAAAATCTGCGACCACTTTGAGAGTCTTTCAATGGGACACGGATTTCGAAGTTTCTCCTCCCCCCCCTTCTCTCAAGATTGCAACATTTGTGTGTTCAACTCCCCGATCACACCGCTCTTCAACAAGCGTTGTTGTTTAGTTAAATCTCTCTTGACTCCCAGCCTTCTGTTTGTCCCTGAACCATATTCAAAATGAAGTTCGGCCACCTTGCTGCCCTCTCCCTTGTTGGAGTCGTCGCTCTTGCTCAGGATGCTCCCACAGCAAGTCCTTCCCCTGCACCCGTTGCAGAGGCCACCCCTTCCCCCGAACCTGTGGAGGCTCCCAACACTCCTGAGGAGATGGCGCCTGAGGAGATGATGCCGATGTCCGCTGGGGTGAGTAGGTGCTATTCTCCGTCTCCTTCAGCTTCCTCTTTCCGTACACGTGTCTCCTCCTTTTCTTCGTCAGACGTTCGTCTTGTCTGATCATCCCTCTTCGCCCCCCTCCCCTCCTTCCCCCCTCTGTGCAGCCTGTGATGGGCCCTGATGGCCAAGTGTGGGCTCCCATGGTCTACTGGGCCCCCGTTGACCCCGAGACGGCCGAGAAGATGATTGCCGACGGCGTCGTGGATATGCCCTTCGAGGCTGAAGAGACCACCGAGGAAGGAAACCAGAACGAGAACCGCCGTCTCAGAGGCGCCGTTGAGGAAGAGGGCGCAGAGGGCCGAAAGCTCTTCGGCTTCCGTCGTGGCTTTGGGTGAGTCCTTTCTTTCTCACGACCCCCCGGTGTGTGTCTGGCATTGACGTATTGTCTGGTTTCAAACCCTGCCTCCCTCCTTGTGCTTAAGCCTATCTGCCTTTCTCCTTGCCTACCTGATCGACTGCCTGCTTGAATGTCTGCTTGATTGACTGGCTGACTGTCTCGTCGTTGATGTTCGCCCTTCACATGCCTGCCCTGCCTCCTTCATGAAACCGTCTCTTTGTTGTGGGTGATCGAAGGCACAAGAAGCACACATGCGCCTATAGTTGATGGTGTCTCCTCTCCTCTCTCTCTTTTGAATTTGCAGCTTTGGCTTCGGCAGACGCTGGGGCGGCTGGGGCGGCTGGGGCGGCTACGGTAGACGCTGGGGCGGCTACGGCTACGGCAGACGCTGGGGAGGGTATGGCCGCCGCTGGGGCGGGTACTGGTAAATGAAGAGGGGAGCTGAATGAAAAAGGGAGTGTGACGGAAGGAGGAATGAAGAAAGCAGAGAGAAATGGGCGTTCGAACGAAGGGAATCATTAAATTAAGACAGCTCAAGCCGCTCCGTCTCGATCTATGCACATGCTCTGGTTTGGTCTGGTTGGTTTGTCTTGTCGGCTGCAGTGACAGAGGTGTGAGACTGTGCCAGCCGACAAAGGTGCACAGACTTCACTTCTGATCTGCCTGCCTGCCTTGCTTTCCCTCCTCTTTCCATTCGTTGGCATTCTTGAAGTGAAGGAGATCAGAAGAAAAAGATGGATGCGGCATTCCTCTTCAAGAGAGAAAGTTAGAAAGAGCGGAGAGGAATTGAGAAGCGTCTCGATAAATATCGATAAACAAAGCGCAAATGGAAGCGAATGGAAGCTTCACGGAATAGACAGAGGGCACAACAAAAAGGACATGTACGGCAGGGAGTGTCGTCAGTGTCGGTCGTCCGTTCACTTCTCTCGTGTGTTGACAGAGTCTTCTCTTTTCTCGGTTGATGGAAAACGTCATGCACTCATTGAGAAAGAGAGAGGGACGGAATCACAGCGTTTTTCGCTGTAACAAGAGAAAGAGCAACAAAGTCAGGCAGGCCCCCTATCTCCTTTCAATCACTGCATGCAACTTTAAGCAACTTGCGAGGCATCAAATAATAAGAGGAAGGAAACTGCGTCCGCTGACGTGGAACCGACCGACCCCTCTCCATCGTTCGTTTGTTTTTCTTCGTTTTCTTCTTCCTTTGTTTCTTTTGTCACGACACTCCTGCCACCTCCCTCCTCTCACTCTTTCCATCCATCCATCCACCCACTCACTGCTTCTGGACTACTACTCCCATCCCGTCATTTCGTTAGTCCGTCCACCTTCCTGTTCTGTGTTTGCCTGTCATCTCACTGAGGCGCTGGCATACACGCAGCACATCGCTTCCTTCGTTTCCAGTGCTGGTTGTAAGTCACTAAACTGGTCGGTCTTTTTTTCCTTGTGAAGTGAAGGCAGCTTCATGACTTTGCCAGCGTGTCTGTGACTGTTGACATTCGACGTGTCGGTGAAAGGCACCTTGACTGCGAAGAGTGCTCAGTGCAGGCATGGGAACCATGCAGGCTGTCTGAAGAATCAGAAGAAAGAGGAATCAGAGAATCGAGAATTTCACAGTGCATGACAAGCAAGTTGAAAGGATGATTGAAAAAAGAGGGTAGCCCGCGTCGCGCCTCTTTGATCCAACGTCTGATCTTTTCGTAGATCGACTCGGATCCTTCCTTACCTGCCTTGTCAAGTTCTCAGAGCGACCAGAAAAGTTTCTGTTATTTGGACTTAGGCTGCTGTTTAACCAGCTGTTTAATTAAATTAATTCAGTCAATCAGTATAGTTGAATCATGTAAGTTATTACTAGAGTTTTTTATATAGTGAAAGTTCGTGAAGCATAAAGTGAAACATTCAAGTTATATGTTAGATTCATAGTTAGAATCTATTAGAACCATGTATAAAATCAATTAAAGTGAAATTTTCACTACATCAAAACTTAAATTTTAGTGAAAATAACAACGTGTCAACGTTAAATATACTTAATTTACTATAATGAATTTATGAATTGAATTGAATTCGTTTAATTATTGAATTAGTTTGTACCAGATATGAGATCATAGGATGCTAGTTACTAAGCTAGCTAGTAGCTTAGTAGTACCTAGAGTGGTACTTAGTAGTAGACATGAACGCTAGCACTATAGACCAAGCCTATAGTCATCATCATTATCATACGCCATCGTTATCCCTTATCATTTCTAGCGTTGATCATCGGCGAGTCTTCAAGACATAATTCGAATGTTTGACTAGGCGTCGGCTAAAGAAAAAAAAAAGAAAAAAAGTAAGCAATCAGAGGAGATCTTTTTTTTTTTTTCTTTTTTAGCTTAAACAACACTTAACAACAGTTGTGCAACACATGAACAACCTTTGTACAACAATTGAACAACAATTGTTTGACTGAAAAGAAAAAAAAAAAATAAAGGGTTTCATATTAATTAATTTGGGCGATCTTTTTTTTTTTTTTCTTTAACCGGCGCCTAGATGTTTAACAAGAAACAAGCTGGGCAGTGGGCAGCCCTCCCATAAAACAGAATTTTGAAAGCATATGTAAAGACACCATAAATGAGCGAGTGTCATAACCCTTTATTGTTCTAGACTCGGACATAAATGCAATACTATTGAAGATACATTATAACATAAAATCGAACCTATAGAATCGGAGTAACAATATATTACCTAGAATATTACTGGTAATACATTCCCGACAAAATAACTTTTTTCGTCTTTAAATCGGAAAGTGTATACACAGAATCACGCAAATCAGGAAGGAAGACAAATTTGCTGACAAAAACATGTTAAAGCAGGTCGAGGTATGAGCGGGGTCAGGGACGGCCACTAACAATTTTTTTTTTATGTAAGATAAGCTAAGTTTCAATGCCCAGAACTTTCAAGAGTCGACCCTGAAGCTCAGCTTTCGTGAGGTTTGATGGAACCTGCTCTCCCTTCAGCTGCACAGTCAGCATCACAAAGCACGCAGAAACATCAGAAGTTTTTGATGATCAGGCGACAGAGAAAGACAGCTGCAGAGGTTCCACGTGCTCCTAGGAAAAAAACACACAGCATGAACGCCCAAGGGGCACAAGACGAGGAGTCAGACCAAGAAGGCGAGGCTTCAGAACTGGCAAAGACAACAAGAAAAGGACAAATGACGTCTGGAAACGGTGCTGTTGAATTTGGCAGGAGACCAATTCCACCTTTAAAAACGATAAAGACAAATTTGACAAGTTCAATGACAACATGGTCAGGGAGTTCCATGCAGGACGGACAGGCAGACAGTCAGTATCCGTTCCCCCTTCCTCTTTCTTTTTCTCATTCGGGCAGGCAGCGCGCAGACAGCTAGACGTCCCTGAGAGAAAAAAAGAGAGGCCCAGGCAGGAGGGACCGAAAGGGCGGCAGAAGATCTGGAAAGCTCACAAATTCAAATTTGATTGGCACAAAGGTGTCTCTCTCTAAGCGCGCGCGCGCGCGTGTGTGTGTGTGTGAAGTTTCAGGGAAAGAACTTTTTCTTTCTTTCCTCAAAAAAAGGACAAGAGTCTTAGGAGACGAGCCAGTCACACAACACACATTTGTTTCATTGCGATGACGGACCAGCAATTCATCCCTCAGCTGAGCCTTCTTCATCTTCACAATGCGGGCACGTTCACTCTGAAGGTCGGCCGTTTTCTGTCTCTCCACAAATTCACCCAAGGTTGCCTCAGGTGCCTGTCCCGCTGCCCTGTCCACCTGCTGACTCTCCTCAGTCTCCACCGTTTTTCCCTTCTCCGGCTCCTTCTCCGTTGCCGTCTCCATCGACGACTTTAGAGTCTCTGTTTCGGAAGCGGACACCGTGAAATCAGAATCAGACGACACGGGAGGGACTGGAGACGCAGAGATGGGTGGCTCTTCTGGCGTTTGGGACTGGGGGGGAACGTCTACCTCTCCTGACAGTGTCTGCACGTGTGGAGGAGGAGAGGCATCTCTCGACACAGACGCGGGTGCTGCTGCTACTGCTGCTGGTGCGGGGATGGGAGATGGGGGCGGGCGTCTCCCCGTCTCCTTTCTCTCCGCAAGTTCGGCCGATTTCATGGGGTTCATCCCATACCTTCCAATCATTTCCAGATCCACGTCCTTCAAGTCGGGACTCGAGGGCCCGAGTGTGTCACGAAATGTGCCGCCATCCGAGAACACAGCACGGAGGGCCTCAGGAGGTCCCAATGCAGTGAAGGCATTCAGGGCCATCAGCTTCATGGCAGGGTCAACTGGGGCATCTACCGAGGCCCCAACCACTCCCCTCTGAAAGGAACGCCACAAATTCACAGTCGCAGCTTCCTCTGCCTCCATACCCGTACGAAAGTGAGCCAACGCGTGTGCAATCAGACACACAGCAGCCAGCTCACTGCTGCTGGTAGCGTCGCTGAGTTTGGCGGTACACGCCGAGAGGGCCCGCAAAGCCCGGACTTCCCGAATCCCCGACGCCACCAGACCCTCTGCGAAGTCTCCCGTCTCTTCCCAGGAGAGAGGAGCCTCTCCTGTTGGGGACCTGAACGCGGCAGCCTCACTAAGCAGGTCACCGGACACGGCGGCCATGTGACGTGAAGGCATTGGGGGCGCGTAGGGGGAGCGAAGGAAGGCGGCAGCGATTGTGACCCATACTCGATGCAACGGAGCATCGAGAAAATTGTACCCTCCTTCGCTTTCCATACCGCCTTTTTCTTCAAATCTCCCCAAAACAAACGAGCACGGGCGCAGGAGGCGCACACCAGGCAGCGCCTCCTGCCGCGCCCTCTCCATCGCTGTCAGCCCCTCTCTGCAAACCATCGCTGCGCTCTCGCCCAACAACGCCCACGTACGCCGTAGAAGCGTTCGCACCTCCCGATTGTCGCTTGCCTCCGCATTCACACTCGGCAATCCAGCCCTAGTTTTCGTTTCAAGAGGGTCTGACGGGCCGATTGGATCTCTCAGACCAGTGGACAGTGCTAGAAGGAAGGGAACGATCTCTGGGGGGCGACGATTCAACAGGTGACGGCAGAGAACTTTCAGCAGCTGCGCCCCCCCCTCCGTCTGCATACTCCTGTCTCTAAAGGCAGATGCTATTGTTACCAAGTCTCTCATGCTGAGTTTTTGCTGAGCGCCCTCTATCTGCAGATACTCTCTCAACTGCAAAACAAGAAGAGAGTGCAGATCCCTACCGACAGGTCTTTCAAACTTCATTACTTTGGACGCATGCAGAGACTCGGGTGAGTACCGAACTCTGCGCGACTTCGCCTCCCACTCCTCCATATTGATTGGTTGCATGTTTGCCCAGCGTGTGGTACTCGGAGAGTCACAAGACTGCGGGGAGCGAAGAAAAAAGTTTCGGGTCGGGTGCCGATCCTGTAGGATCAGTTTCACTTTTGCTGCAAGGGGGAGGGAAATCACAAAACGGCGGTAAAATCCGGGGTCGCCACACCCCGGAAAGTTTTGAAAAAAACTGTGCCGGGGTCCGTTGACTGCCGCTAGGCTGCTCTGAAAGTGCGTCTCTACTCTCTCTGTGAGCTGGTGGAGGAGGTCGGGGTCGAAAACGTCAAGAACCACCATGGCGTGGAGACAGATGAGAGCCGTCTCCTCGTCTATCGCCAAATCTTTCATGCAGGCTGCGCACTTGGTAAACCACTCCTGCTTCTGCTGCAGACTCTTGTCTGCGCCCACTACTGCCAGAATGGCATCTCCCACTTCATCACTCCGCTTGTAAGACAGCACTTGCTGCCAGTTGTCGGAGTTCTCCAGAAAAAATACCATGTCTTCACTCAATGCAGAGGTCTTTTTGAACTCAGAAAGCATGCTTGCTGAGGAAAAATAGGGGACACGAGGAGACCCCCCGCCCCCCGTTTCCACTGTAGCAGAGGACGAAAGGAACCGGCCACCCGCCAGGCTGGGCAAAGCACAGACCCGTCTACAAAGAGTGCTGAAGCCTCTTCGACCGGCAAAAGGCCATAGAGAGGATCGGAAAAACATCTGCCTGCACGCCATCTATCCAACAATTTCTGTGCGGTCTTTGTGAGGCGGATCGGGAAACAGAAAGTACACCGCCTCGTCTCGTCTCGTCTCGTCTCGTCTCCTTGAGTGAGAATGCCGTCTCCTTCTTGGTTACAAATCTCAACTGACCCTGCACATCTGGAATTATGAAGAACCGACAGCCCCACAGAACGAAACCGAAAAATGCATTTGGCAGCAATGCAACGGTATAAATTGCAACGCTTCCGTATGATTCAAAGGCATGCAAGACTGTCGTTCTGCATGACACGTCCGTTATAGGCGGACTGGGTGGTGGTATGTATGCGGCGGCGCACTTCCGATTGCAGGTGCGCGCCGCCGCCTGCACGGCGCGCCACGGCCCACGAACTGGCAGCCGTCTCCGAGCTGATTGACTAGCTCGAGAAGCCAAGCTCTTACGGCCAATGCAAGACCCCTACCCCCGCGTCTTGCTGACAGTCACAACTTCGCACATTCAAAGTGATTCCTGTCACCTGTGTTCGCGCTGCTTGTGGTGCAGCTGGGCAATTCAGGAATTGCACTTTCTCTCGGAGTCCCTGACGATGACTTGCCGTCTCCTTGTACTTCTACTCCTGTTTTCTTGCTTGACCTTGCATGTTCGCGCCTTCCAGGTCCTCCTGAAGGGCGCAAGAGGTCTGATCAAACCACTGAGAAGGGTCCAGCCAGCAGCACAGTCCCCAAAGGCCCCCTTCAGCGTTCTCAGTCAAATCGCAGAGCCTGCAGAAGACATCCCTCTAAGTTCCCTCACCTTCGTTTGTGACATTGCAGAGCTGGCAGAGGGCGAAAGGCGGACAGTCGAGTTTGAAGGGAAGAATGTGATTGTCTTGAAGACAGGCGGAAACTTCTATGCAGTGGACGCAAAGTGCCCTCAGTGCGGGCAAGAGCCCCCCATGAAGATGGGCGCCGTCACAGAGAAGACCTCAGAAGGGCCTTGTATTTCCTGTGCCCTCCACGGGTCCAAATTCTCTCTGAAAGACGGAAGCGTAGTGGAAGGGAAGGGAGGCGCCTTCGGAATGTTTGCAAAGAACGTGAACAAACCCATCAACATTCATCGGGCACTGGTGAAGGGTACAAGCGTCTACTTGAGGAGGTCCAGACGCATATTTCTATGACAGGACTTCGATGGATGGTCCCTCAAACTTGTCAACAAATGCAGTTATCCCTGCATGTGTCCGGCTCTCAGCTACTTGTTGTTTGATCGTTGTTTGTGTCTTCTGATCACCATAAGAGCACTTCCAGCAGGGGTGTTTTTCTTGGCCTGGCTTTCTCGTCTTTTTCTTTTTTCACATTCTTCGCCGTTCCCGCATCCCCCCCTGATCTCTTCCCCCCTTCCCCTTTTCCGTATCCCCAAGTGTGCCCCTGTGCGTGTGTGTGTGTGAGAGAGAGAGAGTGCGACGTGTGATCTTGTGTTTGCCGCAGTCCCGCCCCCCCCCCCCTCTCTCTTTCCCTTCCGGTCCCCAGCCCCTCTGTGTGTGTCTCTCTCTCTCTCTCTCTCTCTCTCTCTCTGTGCTCGCTTTTGTGTTTGCAGCTGCATGTGTGCTTCTGTTTTCATATCTCCGTGTATTTATCTATAAGTGTCACTGTCTGTCTGTGTAGCCTAACTCTCTCTCTCTCTCTCTCCCTCCCCCTGTGTGTGTGTGTGTGTGTGTGTGTGTGTGTGTGTGTGTGTGTGTGTGTGTGTGTGCGTGCGTGTGTGTGTAACTGTGGTACCATGTGTGCTAGCATGTGTGATGGTTCTTTTTGCTAGTCTTTTTGATCTGATCGATATATGAAAAATGGAACACATAATGCATGATTCGCATGATTCGGGCCTAAATTAATTAAGGGCCTTCAAGGATGGGGCCGATGGGCCTTCAGGGCCAACTTCCGGCCAAGTTTAGCGCCAAGTTCAGGCAAGCCTTCGAGTTATAGTTAGCGCCAGTACATGACTCTAGCAGTGACTCTGAGACTTATAGTAATAATTTATTCTGTCCTGTAGCTAGATCCCATAGCTTTTACCTAGCTCACCTTGTAGTAAGTACAATTTCCATAGTACAAAGTACTATAAACCTAAATAAAAGCAGGCTAAGCTAATTTGTATACGCTAATGGTGACCGATGATCGATCTATGAGTCGTATTACCGATTCGTATACGAGTTATAACAATAATCCACACACCCCTTCTGTTTGCGGCGGTGACCTCTATATACCTCTCTAAAACAAATTTAAACGGCGACAGACTTGCCGACAGTCCAAGCGATAGTGCTCTATGGATTTCCATAGGACCACTGCATGATAGTCTGCATCACTTAAGCTATTTTTGAATTGAGAAAAAATATACATATTGTCAGCAAGCGGTTAGCCAGAGCCCATGCATGCAGGTGTAGGCTCAGCAGCTAGCCTAAACCTCCTCAATTCATGCATGAAATTTATTAATATGCATACTGTCAGATAGCACTCAATGTAGTCAAAGCATAGCGTTGATGTTCAGGGTTTTAATTTCCAGCTGCAGACTGCTGGGGATCGGCTTGCCCCGTCGTGAGTTTACTCGACCTAAAAAGGGAGCTTAAGACCGATCCATCCGTCCCGCCAGGATTGTCCCTGTCGCCATCGTTGCTGCATGAACAATGGCTGCAAGGCTCTGACAGTCCGCAAGGCTTTAATCTATACACCCAGGCGGTGAGTCGGTGACCTTGCTCTGGAATCTTTGTTTGATGTTTGCAAAACGCACCGAATTAAGAACCTCAGCACGAAATAGTCTCCCCCCCCTCCAGACTTCTTGCCTCTTTCCCCCATCAGTCCAAACTTTGCCATCTTCTGGCCTTGGTGGCCCTCCCCTTCTTCCTAGTGTCCTCACGAATATCCTGGAAGAACTCCGCAACTATCACGTATCCTGCTTCCTCGGAATCCGAAGCTGGACTCCGTCCCTGCATGAGACATGAAAGAGGCAAGATACCATTTACCCCTGGGACAGAAAAGCAGGATTGATGTCTGGATGATGAACTTACCCACCCCGCTTTAGAGAATTAAATGTAAAAAATGCGACTTTTGACGTACTGAACACAAAGAATAAATAAGACTGCCTGGACGACTGCAGGCAAAAACAATTCTTGCATGGCGTCTCTCTGGCGGACATGCAGTCAGAGCCCCTAGCTGCCGACTCGAACTCCCAACCGAGCGTGCTGGTGCTTCCGATGGAGAAAGGGGTAGGCAGGCAGGCAAAGTAGCGGAGGGGGGGGGCTGAACATAGGCGGGAGGACCAAAGGGGAAGAACTGCGAACGAACTCTAGAGTCAGAAGCCGCAGACGCGAGGACGCGACTTTCGCTCAGGGACGAAAGTTAGTTGTAAGACAACGCAAGAGGGACCGACACATGGGGACGTACAGCAGGAAAGTCAAAAAGGCACCAAGAGGGACAAAGATACTCCAAAAGCAGTGACCTAAGGAGTGACTCTCGACAGTTTTTCCTTTCCTCTTTTTAATCGAAACACTTTTGCAACACCCAAAGAACAGTTGGAGGACAATTTGAGAAAAAAGAAAAGCTCGAAAGTAGGAAGTCACCCGCATGCTCAGACACATTGGTCGATAAGGACGGATAGACGTTCAGGCAAACAGACAGTCCGTCGCCGTACAGATCAAAGGCCATGACTTCTCGCTAGCTTGATCATCGTAAAACGATCTGACTGATGAAGTTCCCATCACGCTTACCTTCGCTTTCCCCTGCTTTTCCAGAAACTTCACGATCTCTGTGGAACCGTTTCTTGATGCAAGGAACAGTGCGGTTTCTCCACCCTGCAGCAACTTTGACGCACGCACAGAAGGGACCAAGTCCATTCAGCACAGGCAGCTGAAGCAAAAAGACATTTCCCGAACTTCCCTTCCATTCCCTCCAAAAGCCATTCACTTCTCTTTCCCACTGACTTTGCGAGTCGCTTTGATGTTTGCCTTCCCATCCTTCACGAGGATCTTCACGATGTCTGTACGTGCCCCCGGCAACCAGTGGCCCGCCGCGACAAGGAGAGGGGTGGACCCGTCCTGCATCAAGTGAACGTGAGGAGTTGTACAATCAAATCTGGAAGGGTGATCTGGACAGAAACAGACACACAGCCGATGTCAACCGCGGTCTTCCCACACCCCTCCGCCCTCACTTACTTCACGAGCAGCTTCGACGTTCGCCCGCCCCTCCTTCACAAGGAATCTGACAATATCCGCGCGGCCGTTCTCAGCCGCGGTGTGCAGTGCTGTTGTCCCATCCTGCAGCAGACAATTGACGCACGCACACAATTGTGCATGTTGCTCCAGACCTGTCAGATGAAACAAAAAACATGTAAAACCAGGTCCCAATGCTTCTCAAAGCCCATTCTCCTTCCCACTGACTTTGAGAGTAGCTTCCACGTTTGCCTTGCCCTGCGTCACAAGGAACTTCACGAGTTTTGTATGTGCCATGTCAGAGGCAACAAAGAGAGGCGTAGCCCCGTCCTGCAGCATTCGAACGGATCGATGCACGCATTTGTTTTTTTTTTCTGTATGAAAGTAAACGCCTGCATTCATCCTGCAGCATTCGAACGGATCGATGCACGCATTTTTTATTTTTCTGTATGAAAGAATTCTGCATGCACCCATCCTGCAGCATTCGAACGGATCGATGCACGCATTTTTTTTTTTCTGTATGAAAGAATTCTGTATGAAAGTAAATGCCTGCATTCATCCTGCAGCATTCGAACGGATCGATGCACGCAAAGGAGGGGTTCCACAAACTGAAATTGGTTGCGGAAACGGACAAAAACCCGGACTGAAAGTTGACCCTCCCCCACGCTGGAGCTCATTCCCTTCCCTTCTCTTTGCTTCCCCCCCTTCCCTTCCCTCAATTCCCACTCACTTCATCAGACGCATCAACGTTCGCCTTCCCCTCCTTCACGAGGATCTTCACGACATCCAAGTGGCCCCTCAGGGCAGCAGTCAGGAGGGGAGTAGCCCCACTGCGCTTCAGCCTGTCCGACAGACGGACTGTACGCCAGAACCCATCCTGTACTCACTCATACGCACAGACAGACAGACAGACAGACAGGGGCAGAGGATGGGCGGGGGGCTCCTATCGAAAGGGTAGGATTGAAAGGAAGGTGCCAAGGATGATCGCACAAAGTGAGACGCAAGGTCGAACTCCGATATATGTGCACTAGGCGACAAATTCAACTGAACATACGCACGGACTCACCCTCAGACTTGTAGATTCGACGTTCGCCTTGCCTGTCTTCACGAGAACCCTCACGACATCCGTGTGGCCCTTCTCCGAAGCCACGAAGAGAGGCGTCGCTCCGTCCTGCACGCACACGAACAGATCAGAAGTACACCGATCATGAAAAAAGATTCAATCGGACGCAAAGGTAGCAAAGGAAGCCACAAGTAGCTTATCGTAAGTGACCACATACAAACTTAAGCCACACCCGCACTTACTTTTCTCGTAAGATCGACATTCACCCTTCCGGTGCTCACGAGAAACTTCACAACATCCGCGTGGCCTCTCTCAGATGCCACGAAGAGTGGAGTAAGCCCGTCCTGCATGTGTGGAAGGAACGGTTCGGCACTCAGGAGGTGAATAGAACAATTAAATCGACACATGAATGCGCAGAAGGAGACAAAAGGAGGCCAACGGTGTGAGAACTCCTTGGAGGATGATTGACATGTGGGAGACAGGATCGTAGTCGGGATGAGTGCCGACCGCTTGCTCTCTGTCTCTCACGCACACAGACACGCGCGTGCGTTCACGCACGCACACAAACAACACACACACACACACACACACACACAGAGACAGAGAGAGAGAGAGAGAGAGAGAGAGAAGAGAGGCGGATGGAGACGGATGTGTAAGAGAAATGACAAAAAGAAAACCCCTTCCCTCTAACTCAAGTAAATCATCCTCCCTCCTATCCTCCAATCTGCACCCCAATTCCTCAAAAACACGAACTGACCGTCCAACCCGCCCACTGCACACGAACTGACACACCAAACTGCCTCCTCTCCCTTTCATCTCTTCTTCTCCCCCCTCACACACCAGGTCCCCGATATGCTGCTGATTTACATTTCGTATCATCTTTTTGAACACCTTCTTTCCCTCTTGATTGAATCCTCAACAAGTTCAAGACTGAGTCACCGACCTACCTTGTTCCTGGCATCCACCGCTGCCCCGCATCTTACCAGCAGCCTCACAGCCTTTCCAAGTCCCTGCCTGGCTATGGCGTGAAGCAGGGTCCCTTCAAATTTCTGAAAGGGGCGGGAGGACAAGGGGGGCAGCTGTTTCTGACTCCGAATCTTTACAAACACCGTGCAACAAAGAGGAAACCGCAGGCAGACAGAAACCTAGCCAGCCACACGCGAGAATGAAGCGTGAGACGCAGAAATGAAAAGAATCCCGAGCACACAATAAACACTCAAAAAGGCAAAACGGGATAGAGACAGAACAGAACAGAGGCAACACACCCCATCCCCCCCCCCCAGCCCCTACCCTACCAGAAAGACTGCATTCAGGTCTGCTGCACCCAGCCGCAAGAGGAGCAGAAAGTCATCCTCCTTTCCCGTCTCAGTTGTCGCGGCTGCGCTTGCAAGGCCGTCTACCGAAATCTGCACGCAGTTTTGTTTCAAGCCTTCAATTCTTCGATTTGGAGATGCCTGAACCTGGGGGCAAAACAGTGAGAAGATGCTCTAGCGATCGCCACACACGAAGACGAACGCTGACGGGAGGGCAAACCCGTACAAGAGATGTGCGAGGAAAAAAACGAATCGAGAAAGAACAAGTGAGTAAAAAACACTCAAGAAAAGAAACTTACCGCCCTGAAGCTCCTTACGTTCTTCAGAATCATCTGCCTGAAGGGAAATCAACATCATCAATAACTTCTCCTGTATAAAATGAGATAGCGTGGGGCTGGGGGCGTCCCTCTCTCTTTCCGTGTATGTATGTATGTATGTATGTATGTGTGTCTGTGTGTCTGAGTGAGTGAGTGAGTGAGTGAGTGTGTGTGTGTGTCTGCTTTTGAGTGCCTCCCTGACTCTTTTTTTCCCTGCATGAAAAAATGCCCGTGTCTGCAAAATGGCTGCATGGACGTCTGGCTCTTTGTCGCTCGGAGTCTCTCTGTGTCCAGCTACCCTTGTCCCACCCTTTCCTGAGGCTGACCAACCGGCGTAAGCTGGAAAAGCGAGTTTGCGATTTGGTCTTCCTTTTCCCCGGACATTTTGAAAAGCCTCAGGGAGAAGCAGCGCACAGACAGCGCAGAGGAGGGCAGCAGACTGAGCTAGTGCCCGATTTCTGATCTGTAGACTGAATTCTAGCGCTTCTTGAAGTGCGACAAACAAAAGAGAAGACGAGAGACAAAAGGCTTGGAAGACAAGAGACGGGAGGGGTGTACGAATCTTTCGCTCTGGGCATGAAGACCAACTTGGCAGCTTAAGTGCTGCCTCGGCTTCCGACACGCCGGTGAACCTCCAAGTTGAGTCCGTACGTCTCCAACTTCCTCTTCATTCCTCTGGGGGCCAACCTTCTAAACATTTCTATACCAATTTTTTCCCTCATCTGTACTTTGCTGCCAGGCGACGTCTCTCAGACGGCCGGTATGCCGTCTCCCGGGAGTCCCGGCCAAGATCTTCCGCGGGCCAAAAAATCATGAGTCAGCTCCTGCAGTCGATCATTTCTTTGAAGTTTGATGATGTTTGATGAACCTTCGGATAAAGTTGCACATGCAGGCCAGCAAAGAACCACGTTTGCAAATCTGTTTAGACGCTGAGTGCTTGTGGTGACATTGTTTTGACTGCTTGGGCCTTGAGAGCAACGGAATCAAGAGAACTGACAGCAACTTTGAGGACCATTGACAGCAGCCCCAGCAGGTGAGCCCCGCCGTCTCTGTTCCTTTTTTTTTGTTTTGCGTGCCTGTTGACAGGCTGCCTTTGATACTCACTCGCTGCCTCAGTGACACCGCCTTTCTTTCAGTGCAACAATTGGTTGTCCTTTCTCACACTTCATCGCAGTCTGATCTTTTCGGTTCCAGCGCTTCTCGACTCTCTCTCTTCCTCTTCTACTTGTAGGAGGCCAAACCTTAAAGCATTCAAAAGAGTGTGCACTGCTTGGCCTGGTACTCTCCTTTTGTGCATTCACCTGCGTGTGATGCCCTTCCGTGCAGGCCCTAACAAGTGTTGATCCTTTCTGTCCCCTTTGATCGTCGGCATCTCTGAGAACCTCTCCTCTCCCGTCCGTATCCACAGAAAGAAAAACCGTCGGACCGAGACGGGAGGGAGAACAGGAGGGCCGGGGCATTGCTGCTTCCTGCATCTGCTGACTGAGGACAAGTGCACTTTCCTGGCGTTGGTTTTCCTTCCGATGTCTGAGAGTCAAATCAGAGGACAGCGTCTTCGCATCGTCGTAGAGCTTTTTCGCTTTTTCCAATGGACAGTTCCAAGGCTGCCCAACAGGAGAAGGGGGGAGCTGCGTTGAGTGCTGATAATTTGACGCATGACGCCCTCCTTGCCTGTTCCGCCGGAGCCGGAGGAGGGGTCGTAAGTGGAGACCCAGACGGACAGAGAGACAAAGAGAATCAGGGGGGGAATGAAGGAGAGCCAGGGCAGAACGGCACAAAGGGCGGGATTGTGGGTAAGAGGGTAGGCAGGGAGGGGGCTCTTGCCGACTCTGGGGCGGGGGAGAAAGATCACGAGCAGCAACCCCAGTTGACCGCTGCCCCGACAGGAACGGCAGCAGCAGCAGCAGCAATCAAGAAAATTCCTGCTTGGCAGTGTAAGCATGGTCGCAGGCGCATCAACTGCACGGAGTGTGGGGGGGAGGGAATTTGTGAGCACAACCGCCAGCGTCGTTTTTGCAGGGAGTGTGGGGGGACTGGCTTGTGCAAGCATAGTCGTCTTCGGTACAGATGCAAAGACTGTGGGGGTGCCGGAATTTGTGAGCACAACAAAGAGCGTCGGCTGTGCAAGCCGTGTGGGGGTTCGAGCCTGTGTGAACACGGGCGAATCAAATACGCCTGCAGGGAATGTGGGGGTGCAGGGATATGTGACCATGGCAAGCGCCGCCGTGAGTGCAAGGAATGCGGGGGAAAGAACATTTGTGAACACAAGCGAGAGCGCCGCAAGTGCCGTGAGTGCGGCGGCGGCAGCAAATCTTTATGCGAGCATGGTCGTCAACGCTCCCGTTGTAAGGAATGTGGCGGGTCGGGGATTTGTGAACACGGCCGGCAGCGTTACATTTGCAAGCCGTGTGGGGGTGGTGGGATTTGTGATCACGGTTTCATCCGCTCGAATTGTAAAGAGTGTGGGGGAAGCAGTATCTGCGAACATGGTCGTCAGCGATACTATTGCAGAGACTGTGATGGTGCAGGCTGGAAGAGAAGTGTGAAGCCCTGTAAGCATGGGCGCAAGCGCTCTTCTTGCAAGGAGTGCTGTGGAAAGGTTTGTGAGCACGGTCGTGTACGCTACGCTTGCAAGGAGTGTGGGGGGAAGGGAATTTGTGAACATGGCAAGCACAAGCGTTTCTGCAGAGAATGTGGCAGTTCTGCTTTTTGCGATCACGGTCGTTTGCAGTACCTGTGTGCAGATTGTGGGGGTGGGGGGCTTTGCCAGCACGGTAGGAGACGGTACGAGTGTTGTGATGAGAAGGCGTTTTGTGAGTACGGGCGCCTCCGCAAAGAGTGCAAAGATTGTGGAAGCAAATTCTGCGAGCACCGGCGGAGGCGGTATGAATGTAAGGAATGTGGGGGGAAGGGAATATGTGAGCATGGTCGGCAGCGCCACCAATGCAAGGAGTGTAAAGGGCGGAGTATTTGTGAGCACGGTAAGAGACGTTTGAGTTGCAGAGACTGTGGTGGGAAGGGTCTCTGCGAGCACGGTCGTGAGAAAGCTGACTGCAGAGATTGTGGCGGGAGTGCCTATTGTGAGCACGGTCGTCGGCGTCACGTTTGCAAAGACTGTGGGGGTTCCTCGATTTGTCAGCATAACCGTGAGCGGCGGTTTTGTGGAGATTGCGGGGGAAGTGCTCTTTGCGAGCACAAGCGGAATCGTTGGGCTTGCCCAGACTGTGTTTGCAAGCATGGGGGTAGGCGTGGTGATTGCGGAGAGTGTAGAGGCAAAAAGAAGAGTCAAGAGGGGGCCGCTGCTTGCGATCATGGGCGGCGGCCGCGGCGATGCCCCGACTGTGAGTGTCAGCACGGGGCTAGGCGGGGGAGTTGTGGGGTATGCAAGGGAATGAGAAAATGCCAGCACAAGAGGGTTCGGGCAGAGTGCGAAGAATGTCACTCCGTCGCCGTGGCACGTAAAGAAGGGCAGGGGGGGGAAGTGACAGCTTCCGGGATTTGCGTGCACGGCGGAAGGCGTGTGAGGTGCGCAGAATGTGAGTGCAAGCATGGGGGCAGGCGTGGGAGTTGCGAGGAATGCAAGGGGTCATCGAAGTGCAAGCATAAGCGAGCACGGTCAGAATGCGAGGAGTGTCACGCGCTCGCTGAGGCGCGTAACGAGAGGCGTGGGGGCAAAGTAGGTAAAGCTCCGTTGCTTTGTGAGCACGGGTGGGAGCGCAAAGATTGCACTTCTTGCAAAGCCACCAGCAGCAGCTCTCGTCCCTGTAAGCATGGGTTTGTGCACAGTCAGTGTGACGAGTGCGTGCGGTCTCGGCAGAGTCGCATGTGCGGTCACGGGCGTGAGCGTTACTATTGCGCAGCCTGTGGAGGTCGGGGCATCTGTGTGCACGACCGTCGACGCCATGTTTGCAAGGAGTGCAGGGGCACGAGTCAATGCAGGCACAGACGTGTGCGGTCAGAGTGTGGAAAGTGTAATGAAGGAGAAGAAGGGAAAGGGGAAGAATCTGTTGCCGGTCAAGGCACAGCTGCAGCAGGAGGTACACAGGAGCGTGAAGGAGAAGGGGAGGAAGGGTTGAAGAGACGAATGGATGAAGTTGAGGAAGGGGGTGATAATGAAGAAGGAATAGAAGGAGCCTCCCTCCCCAAGGAACGGAAGAAAGGAGAGAATCCTCCCGAAAAGCAGCAGGCAAAGGGAGAAAAGAGAAAGAAAGGACCTGACAGCAACGCCCCAGCCCCCCTTTCTTTCCAGCCCCGAAAGAGCCCCCGTCTCCTCTCAGAGGCGCCCTTTGACAACACCCTGGCGGGATACAGTGCCGACGTTCCCTCTGACAGAGACATTCTGGCAGAATGGGAGTCGGCCCATGACGATGCTCCAGCGCCATCTCCTGCAGCAGCAGGGGCATCTCAAGAGGGAAGGAGTCGTGGCAGCAAAGCAAGTAGAGGTCCTGAAAGAGAAGGGGAAGCAGACCCCAATCCGAAGAGAGGCAGGAAAGACCTTCAAGAAGGACCCCTGTCGAGGGGAGGGGCAAAGGGAAAAGAGGGCAAGGAGGGAAAAGGGAAGGGACAAAAAACTGAGCCGGGGTCCCTGACTGGGCCCCGCAAGAGCCCTCGTCTCGAGAAAGCGGCCATTGACGATCATGATTGCTGTGCCAACGAGGAAGATCTTTTAGCGGAATTCAGGTCAGATGCAGGGGAGGAGGAAGAGGAGGAGAGACAGTCTTCCTCGGCAGCCGCAGTCGTAGCTGCGACAGCCCAGGAGAGAGAGGGCCAAGGAGGCGATGCCGTCAGAAAGGATCGATGAGATGTTTTCACAATGTAGTAGACTCTAGGGTAGACTACTACTTTGGTAGTTTGGTAAACAACAGCGTCTCAGCAGGTTCAATTCAATAGAAGCTTAACCTGAACGAAAGCTAGAACGAAACTAGAAGCAAAGCAAGAGAGAGGATCATTTTTTTTTCTCTTGTTTAAATAAAATATTTTTTTTCGGTTAAATCTTTTGTTAAAGAATTATACTAGGAATACATTTATTTAAATTATTTTAAAATACTAGTTTAAACTGATAATTAATTTATCCAATTAAACATTTTTTTTTGTTAGTAGATCGATTATTCTGCGGCCAGCGGGTATCCTAGCGCGTGTCTAGCTGTTCCAAAGCCTGCTCGGCACCGGCCGCCCGGGCTAGGCCCTGCACTTATACTGAAGCTTGTGAAGGGGGTATCATGCAGATACCGAGATGATATTGAGCTCACCGCCCGGTCCTAGGGGCGAGCAGATACTGAGAACATGCGCTCCGCAGTACTGACAAAACCCTCAGATGTCTTAATTGGTGAACGCGTCGGAGTGCAATGCGCGCGCACTTTCTGTAAGAAGTTGTATTGATACACTGACTCTCTTTATGCATGTACTTGATTCTAACCATTTCTCTTAGGCTCCAGGTTAATCTCAGCATCTCCCTCCTCAACAACGAGTTGTACTGCCCTCAGATGACCCCAAGCTGCTGCGGCTTGCAGTTCTTATGCAGTAGCTATAGAAACTGAAAGCGTTGCATGCACTTTCCCTCTTATGTATAGGTCTGGAAATCCATCAGATCAGGTAAGACACTTCTTTTGTGTCCTCACTTGTTGATTCTCTCTCAACCTCGGTAGGCAGGAACACGAGTGCTCTTCAACACTCCTTCGGCATTCCAAACCATAGCCGAAGTCCGTATCGCAGTTATCGTCGTTGTTGTTTCTGGTAAACTGGAGGGGAAACCGGCATAACCCTACAAATTTGTGGTTTGAAAAGCGATGAGCGAGAACGGAGGTGACAAAGCGGAAGGTTTTGGCTTACCAGAGGAGCCAGTAGTAGGAAAGGTTCGTATACAACACTTAACCAATTTATTTACCCGCAGTGCTTCTTTGCTTCTGTTTCATACCTAACCGAATTGTCATTTGCCTGTTTCTTGCAGCCAATCGATCCATCTGATGCCGCACCAGACCCCAAAGATCTGGACTTTGATGTGATACAGCCTCAATCTAAAGAAAGTGCCCCAATCATTCGCGGTTCAGAACGAGGAAGGGTTCCTGGAAACTATGCTAAAATGAATGGAGGGAGAGGGCGTCGTGGAGGAGGTATTGTGGGAGGAATGAGAAAGGAATTGCAGGAGGAGGACAAACAGAACCGATTCTATCACCGTATCTTTGCTGGGTGCCCGTCCACCTCGGGACTTCTCCATTCTTTGCGCAAAGTCCTAAGAAACGCTCCACCAAAACAATCTAACCACTCTGAAGGTGTGCAACAACAGTGCCAGATGCATACATGGATTCATGCAGCTATAGAGGCAGATAGACGGTCCAAAGGTGTTTGTGTCGTACCTGTCTTGATGTGCCCTTCCCATTTTCTTTCTGCGAACCGATTCCTTCAGGTAGTTTTAGTACAGGAATTAATTGCCCGGTCCCAAAAGGCAGATGTGTGTGCTTCCTTGGTTTCGCGTTACTTCAATATAGCCCCCCAAACACATTCCTTCTTGCCTCTTCCGTTGCTTTTCTATGTCTCTCTACAGATGCATCTCTTGCACCCTCCTTCGTTCGGACCGGCCTGGGTTTTTTGACAGAGCTGGACAGCACCGAGGGGAGAGAGGGTGCCTGCGCAGAGCCCTCGAGAGGGATCAACAACGGCATCCACAAACCGCAGGCAGTACAGGTCACTCACCTCAAGACTGGACCGATGGAAGGAAGGAAGGAAGGAAGGAAGGAAGAAAGGAAGGAAGAAAGGAAGGAAGGAAGGAAGGACGGAAGGAAGGACGGAAGGAAGGAAGGAAGAAAGGAAGGAAAGAAGGAAGGAAGGAGGAAGAAAGGAGGGAAGTAAGGAAGAGCAAACAAAATAATCCCGTCAAAAAGGGAAATGGAAGGCAGAGATAAGGGTATTAAGAGGACAGTATCTGTTCAATCTATTTGCCGAAAGTGCCCATGGCAGGTCACCATAGAACTGGACAGCCTGAGAGACTGGGATTCTCAGTGCACAGGTGGGTGGCTGGTCCAGGACCGTAACGATAAACGAATGTTCCGTAATTGTACAGCGTTTTGTTCTCCCTCCAAAAAGACATGAACAGACCTCAGTTTGAAAAAGTAGATGCCGTAGCGCCGAAAAAATGGGTTCGAGACATGAAACAGTCGATGCAAAAAAACGTTTCCCCCAAGAAAAAGTATTCTCTTGCCATTTTTTGTTTCTTAAGTTGGTCACAGAAGGTTCACGGAAGCTCAGACGCAAGAAGAAAGAGCATGAAAATGAAAAAACGCACTGCTGAAAAGGACCAGAAAGAAAAACGACCCGGTCAATGATGACCAAAACTTCGATTTGTTCAAGGGAGTATGCCAATCTCATCTGAGATTTGGTCAGAAACCACAAAAAGTCTGATCAATCAGCATCAGACCTCTCCTATGCTTGACCTCTTGATCACTGGCTGGCGGCACATCCACCTCGCTGGGACTGAGTGGATCTTCTCCAATGTAACTCGTAAGTGGTGTTTGATTTCTAGCCTCCTTCTTTGCCTTATGTGAGTGTCCTCTGCGTATAAAAGGGCGGGGCGGACGAGTGCAGCGGTAACAGCCTTGGATTTGCTGCAGAGAAAAATGGATAAATCAATGGGACACTCGCAAACAGGTGAAAGTCGGGGAAGGGCTCTTTTGAAGCTAGTGCAGTGACTGCCTGCCTGAGAAGCACCACAAGGGGGCAGCTGCACGGGAGTCATCTTATGCGTGTATGTGTGTGTGAGAGAGAGAGAGAGAGAGAGAGAAGAGAGGGGAAAGAGAGGAAAGAGAGAGAAAAGAGATAGAAACGACAAAGAGAGAGAACAGAGAGAAAAGACTGGGAGACAGAGAGAGTGAGAGAGAGAGAAAGAGAGACCTGGAGAGAGAGAGACAGGGAAAGAGAGAGAGAGGGAGAGAGAGAGAGAGAGAGAGAGAGAGAGAGAGACTTAGTTTGGGTGTGCCGATTTCCTTTTTTCTCTGCCTCTATTTCTCCCTTCCCCCCCTTTGTTTCTGATAAAAGGAAACAAAGTGCCCATTTTATGTTTTGTTTTCGTGACTTGCGCTTTTTTTTTTGGCTGTTCCAATCGGATAAAGAGACTCAGAAAGGCACAAAGACGTACTTTCAGACAGACCTCTACAGCAACACGCGGACAGGACCTGCGTACGTGTTTTGTGTTTTCTTTCCTGCTTTGCAATCAGGTATATCAATAGGGTCATGCTTTTCTGCTTTCGGCGCACCCTCACTGCCGTTTCTCGGTGGGTCGGATTTCTTCATCTGTGTTCGAAGATCTTTCTTGCATAAATGAAAAAGAGCAGCTATGCGTATAGAGAGGACGCCCAGCAGGCAGCTAGCGAAAAGCATAGAGCTGCAATGCATGTATAAAGAGGCGTCCAGATAGGCAGGCAAGCAAACAGCAGCGTCTACGGTTCACCTTCCCTCTTCCTGTATGATTCCTTTGCACATCCATCTTTGCAGCTCCTTGGCGACCGGCCAACGGTGTCATGAAATCTGCATGAGCTCGCTGCCTAACGCCAACTGCGACGTTTGATCCGGAGCCTGAGGAGGACCTTTTCGATCCGTCGCTTCTTTCTTTTCAAGAGGTCTGTCAGTATATTGCGGTACGTCCTGCTGCTGCCGTCTATCAAGACTCCCGCCTGCCCGCCCAGTCGATTACTTTTTCTTTCGAATACATGTGCATGTCTGCCTCTTTGCTTGCCCGCCTGTCTGCCTGTCGGTTTGTCTGCCTCTGCCGGTCTGCCGGTCTATCGGTCTGTCTGTCAGTTTTCCTGTAGAAGAGAGGGCACAAGAAATTGATCTGATGGGACGTCTCTCCGCGTGCCTTCCGGTATCTCTTTGATTCTGCTTGCATGCATGTCACATGAATTTGATCGTGCATTTCTCTCTCAACATCACAGTGGGCCTGGACCATTTCGTGCAAGTGCTCGCAACAGAGGATTTCCCATCTCACTCTTTGACGTACTCTTCAAACACCTAAATGATTCTATCACCTTAATGTATCACTCTTTCAGGTCACGACCATGTGAAGTTCGTCGAAGAGCCGCCGACTATCACTGCGGGGATGGTCCGGCCATTTGTGCCGCGCCTCTAAAAAGAGAATGTTCTCAGATAAAAATACTGAGACCGGGTCAAAGACAAAATGAAACGAGTCATAAAGAGACGTGAAACAAAGAAGGCGCCAAAATTCACTCGCAATGTTGCTCTTGCGAAGAATGCCATGCAGCCAAGCGGCTTGCCTGTATATCCACACAAACAAAAACTGTGGCCTTGTCCTGAGATGCTCTTGTGTTTGTATGCAGGGACACCGATTGTACCAAGAACGGCGGCGGGTCTGCTGAGTCCGTCTGCAAGGAGGCCGGGGCAGGGTTGACGGTCGGTTGGCTGCATTTACTTATGCACACATATTTCTCTTGACTCCCCTCCCTCTCCCTCTCTCTCCCTCTCGGACCCCCCCCTCCTCTCTCTCTCTCTCTCTCTGTGTGTGTGTGTATGTGTGTATGTGTGTGTGTGTGTGTGTGTGTGTGTCTGCGCGCGTGCGTGTGTGTTCTAAAGCAAGGACGCAGTTGCAGCGGTTGCACTGTGAAGACTCAGCTCTATGCGTCTGTCTGTCTGTCTGTCTGTCTGTCTGAAACATATAGTCAGTCTGTCTGTCTCTCTGTCTGTGAGAAGGAACAAATGTCTGCCTGTCTCTCCTGTCAGTGCGTTTTTTCATTTTCATGCTCTTTCTNTGTGTGTATGTGTGTGTGTGTGTGTGTGTGTATATGTGTGTACATGTGTGTATGCATGTACGTGTGTGTATGTATGTGCGTGTGCGTGTGCGTATGCGTGTGCGTGTGCGTGTGTGTGTGTGTATGTGTGTGTGTGTGTGTGTGTGTGCGTGTGCGTGTGTGTGTGCGTGTATGTGTGAGTGTGCGTGTGCGTGCGTGTGTGTGTGTGTGTGTGTGTGTGTGTGTGGGTGTGGGTGTGGGTGTGGGTGTGTGTATGTGTGTGTGTATGTGTGTGTGTGTGTGTGTGTGTGTGTCTGCGCGCGTGCGTGTGTGTTCTAAAGCAAGGACGCAGTTGCAGCGGTTGCACTGTGAAGACTCAGCTCTATGCGTCTGTCTGTCTGTCTGTCTGTCTGTCTGAAACATATAGTCAGTCTGTCTGTCTCTCTGTCTGTGAGAAGGAACAAATGTCTGCCTGTCTCTCCTGTCAGTGCGTTTTTTCATTTTCATGCTCTTTCTTCTTGCGTCTGAGCTTCCGTGAACCTTCTGTGACCAACTTAAGAGACAAAGAATGGCAAGAGAATACTTTTTCTTGAGGGAAACGTTTTTTTGCATCGACTGTTTCATATCTCGAACCCATTTTTTCGGCGCTACGGCATCTACTTTTTCAAACTGAGGTCTGTTCATGTCTTTTTGAAAGGAGAACAAAACGCTGTACAATTACGGAATGTTCGTTCATCGTTACGGTCCTGGACCAGCCACCCACCTGTGCACTGAGAATCCTAGTCTCTCAGGCTGTCCAGTTCCGTGGTGACCGTCCTGTGTGAGGTCCCTGCATTTGATCGATCGAGAGAGTAGACAAAGTTTTAAATCGTACGGGAGAATTGCCTTTGAATGCACTAAGCGCTCAGTCGACGGCGTGTAAAATAATTGAAGCAAAGCTTCTGCATGTGGACCGTCGAGTCACAATTTCGGTCCGAACACAAGCAAAAAATAACACCCAAAAGACCAGACGGAGCAAAGGAACTAAACCCATATTGCCTCCTATCGATTAACTCTTGATGTTTTCACAAAGTGCATGTTGACATTCGGCTTTTTGCTGTAGTAGTGTGATATATAGAGATAAATACCTTTTGCATAGGTTGAGCGCAACTTGGAATGCTTTGCATACAACCAAGTCGGAAAGATCTTTTCCTTTTTTCCGTCTTGAAACTTTTCACTTTTAACGTCCTGGATGACCTTACCCGGTCTTGTCACCTGTTTTTTTTCTTTTCTTAACTTAGTTTGTATCTTGTCTGCACAGATTCGCACAGAAAAGTCAGACAGAACGTCAATAGTGTAATGTTTAATGTTGTTCACTGCCAAAGACAGTCAGATATTAGGTGGGTAAGAGGGGGAAAACTTGAGAGGATACGCTGAGAGCAGCTCCGTGCATGAGAAAGAGACATGAAAAAAGCCAGACAAAAACAAATCTAGGCAAGACTGCCATGGGCACTTTCGGCAAATAGATTGAACAGATACTGTCCTCCTAATGCCGCTGCCTCTGCCTTCTGTTTCCCTTTCTGATACAATTATTTTATCTGCTTTTCCTTCCTTCCTTCCTTCCTTCCTTCCTTCTGTCCAGTCTTGATGTGAGTGACCTGCGCTGCCTGCGGTTTGTGGATGCCGTTGTTGATCCCTCTTCGGGTAGCTCTTCGGACCTCAGCGCAGGCACTCGCTCCCCCCTCAGTGCTGTCCAGCTCAGTGGACAGACCCAGACCGGTCGACACGAACGAGGATGGCAGAGGTGCATCTGCAGAGAGGAACGGAACAGCAGCGGGAGAGGCAAGGAGGAAGGTATGTGGGGGGGTAGACTGAAGTAACGAGAAACCAAGGAAGCACACACATCTGCTTTTTAGGACCGGCCAATGAATTCCTGTACTGACAGCACTTGAAGGAATCGGTTTGCAGGAATGAAATGAAAAGGGCACGTCAAGACAGGCACGACACAAACACTTTTGGACCGTCTACCTGCCTCTACAGCTGCATGAATCCATGTATGCATCTGGCACTGTTGTTGTACACCTTCAGAGTAATTAGATTGCTTCGGTGGAGCGTTTCTCGGGACTTCGCGTAAAGAATGGAGAAGTCCTGAGGTGGACGGGCGCTCAGCAAAGATACGGTCGTGGATTGTCCTCCTCCTGCAATTCCCTTCTCATTCCTCCCGCAATACCTCCTCCACGACGCCCTGTCCCTCCATTCATTTTAGCATAGTTTCCAGGAACCCCTCCTCGTTCTGAACCGCGAATGATTGGGGCACTTTCTTCAGGTTGAGGCTGTATCACGTTAGAGTCCAGGTCTTCGGGGTCTGGTGCGGCATCAGATGGATCGATTGGCTGCAAGAAACAGGCAAATGACAATTCAGTTGGGTGTATAAAACAGAAGCAAAGAAGCACTGCGGGTAAACAAATTGGTCAAGTGTTGTATACGAACCTTTCCTACTACTGGCTCCTCTGGTAAGCCAAAACCTTCCGCTTTGTCACCTCCGTTCTCGCTCATCGCTTTTCAAACCACAAATTTGTAGGGTTATGCCCGTTTCCCCTCCAGTTTGCCAGAAACAACAACGACGACAACTGCGATACGGACTTCGGCTGTGGTTTAGAATGCCGAAGGAGTGTTGAAGGGCACTCGTGTTCCTGCTTACCGAGGTTGAGAGAGAATCAACAAGTGAGGACACAAAAGAAGTGCCTTACCAAATCATCTACTGATCTGATGGATTTCTAGATCTGTACGTGAGAGGGAAAGTGTATGCAACGCTTTTAGTTTCTATAGCTACTGCATGAGAACTGCAAGCCGCAGCAGCTTGGGGTCACCTGAGGGCAGTGCAACTCGTTGTCGAGGAGGGAGATACTGAGATTAACCTAGAGCCTAAGGGAAATGGTTACAATCAAGTACATGTATGGAGAGAGTCAGTGCATCGATATACAACTTCTTACAGAAAGTGCGCGCGCATTGCGCTCCGACGCCCAACAATTAAGACATCTGAGGGTTTTGTCAGTACCGCGGAGCGCAGCTCTCGGTATCTGCATGATACCCCCTTCGCAAGCTCAAGGGGTAT
Source organism: Chromera velia (assembly GCA_018398765.1). Lineage (NCBI taxonomy): Eukaryota > Chromeraceae > Chromera > Chromera velia. The sequence goes on along the minus strand of JAHBMJ010005842.1, from coordinate 9,078 downwards.
ATGCCGGGGCGCTGACGCTAATCCTATCGACAAACTAGGTTAGATCCGCCTCTCATATATGGGGACGCGGCATGCATGAAAAAACCCTCAATCATCCCTGACGCATTGGAGAGGTTGAGGTGAAGACCCCAACTGCTACCAACTGCCACTGAAAAGCACTGAAGAGCGATCAATAAAGAAGCCGGTGTACTTAAGCTTTTTATAGGCAGTGCTTAACACCGCCGCGGCGTTTACGGTTACACGCAGCGGTACTGTGGAGCGGCACAAAGTTGATTGGGTGTTTTGTTATGCATGTATATACATACTGCCGCTATTACCACGTCCCCATATAATAATGATATATATAAGGGGCGGTCCCAGGCGGATAATACTACCAGATATGTGGCTTTGACTTTCAAGATACCGTAAATGATCGGCACCTGTGGCGCAGACTTTCAACTTTTAAGCTTATTCCAAAATGCAGCTTAAACTTTCAAGTGGTAGTTAGGTTCAGGGAGATCTATACAAACAATAAAATGAGAATTATGATAGATATTTTATATATAGTCTCATACAAAAGTATCTTATATATAGTAAAATATCTTATGCATGCATATAGCTAGGCATGTGGAGTCTTATGTGAAGTAAAAAATCTTTAGCTGCAATTGGAACATTATATTACGTTTAGAAAATTAATGATTAATTAATTGATTGACTATTTAATTGATCAATTCATTAGAATTAGGATAAATGTTCAGAAGAGTGGCTTCCTACCCCAATGTTGCATGTCCAACGTGCGGACTGGTGCGGACAGCTTTCAGAAAAAGCGCCTAAACCCATTAAACCTCTGTGGCCGGCCCTCACAGGTTTAGCCTGTGCCTCTGACCTAGGCTCTGACGGATCACATTGAACAAATCAATCACCTGCGTATGGATGCGAGAGGGCTCATTCCATTCCAAAGCAGGTCTTCAGGGGGCATGATCTCAGAATTGCAGACAAACGACTCGAATTAAGCGAGTTCCACAACCTCCCAGCATCTCATCCTCCTCCTTTTCCCCTCCTCTTTTGCTTCCTTTGTATCACTCCACACCCTTTCATACTCTTTACATCTTCCCTCTCTTTCTTTCTCGCTTTTCTATTTCTGTTTTGGGGCAGAAGTTCCATGAGAATGGATGTTCCCTCCCCTCCCATGCTGATTCCCCTGGGGGCATAATCAGGTGAAGGGCGGAAACAAAGAGAAGCGTAAGGAGGGTGAGGAGACGCTCAAACCGTTCCGGCCGTGTCCTTCTTGTCCTTTGGGAGCCCTTCTGCGATCGATACACATGCAGCCGAAGAGAAATACAAGAGACATCATCATACAGCCAGACACAGACACAAGAGACATCAGTCAAAAAGACATGGTTCGCTACAGTCACGAGTTAAGGGCGTTGAGGGGCGGTAGCCTTCGAAGAAAGTCAGAGAGAGTTTGCATACATACATGTTCAAGAAAACAAGCGTCTGTCAATCTGAGAGTACGACCCTCTTGAATCTCATCCTGAAGTCAGTACAAGGGTGCCGCTATATGCAAGAGGTCGAATCAGACAACGATCAAGTGTGTGTCTGCTGAGAAAGAATCACCAAAGATGGATAGATCAAATGATCGATTGAGTGAATGAAAGAAGCCACTCCAGTCTTGATCGACTGATTTAGTTTTGTTGTCTGGCAGCACCAGCGAGGCAACAAAATTGGAGGGGGACAAATTCAAACACACGAAAAATTATGATCGATAAAGTAAAGAAAGAAAGAAAGAAAGAAAAAAAAAAGAAAGAAAGAAAGAAAGACGCTCAGCGCCCTTCCCACCCGGCCATTCGTGATCAGAAGAAGAAGGAAAGGAAATGAGAGGACAGAAGAATGAAAGAAGTGGAGAAGATGCGAAACAGCCTTTCTTTTCTTTTCTGTTCTTGCCTCTGTCCGCCCTCAACAAGCTGCACAGGAAGAATTTAAAAAAAAAAAGAAAGGAATGGCAAAGCGGAAAAGGTCATTTGCAGGCCGGAGTGCTCTCTTGCAAATAGTTTAGAGAATGTTACACGTTCCCTCCCGAGACTTACTTTTTGCTTTGTTCCTTTTGACCTGCATGCAGTGAAGGTCAAAAATACAAGAAAAAATAATCACAGTGGAGAAAAAGAGTCACGATGATTGAGGCCCCAAAGTATACGGCCGGGAAAACAAAAAGACGAACAAAGAACAGGATGACATAGACAGATCCAGAGCAATGGCCGAGCACCAACCGAGCTACCTCTCCGTCAGACAGAGAAAAAATAAAAAAAGGACACACAAACTGCCCAAAAAGTCCATCCAGAGAGAAATAGAAAAAGTTAATTTAGGAGAAAATGAACAGAAAGAAACAGAAAACATTCGATCGCGATCAATCAAAGTGAAGGAGCGCATTCGAGTGAATTAACGTGTTGAGAGCCTGAGACTGGTCTTTCAAATAGGCTGGCTGCTTGACTGATTGATCAAGAGCTTGACGGAGGCAATGCAAAACAAACGTACGCACCTTCTTTTGTGTTCCTGGGATTCCTCCAGCTGCTGACTCCTCTTTGCAACCATAAGGGTTGGAGTCAGAGTGAAACAAGGGAACTGCGCATTGAAAAAGGTTGACCGAGCTCAGAGTGAAAGAAGGAAAGTTCGCAAAATGACATAGAATATCATCCGTTTATAGTGCGATTCAAAGCAGCCATGCGCAGTTTCTACGGCGTCGAGTCTGCACCCCGAAACGTTACAAGTTCACGAACGTTTTTCGCGCGTAAAAATTGCAAGACTGCGACCCAAGTGCCGATTCACTAACCCACAAAGACGGCCGACATACGTCAACCAATCATGAGAGAGAAACCTTCACGAGGGCACAACAGCCCACAGACTCAACACCGATCTGCTTTCTCAAATCCAGGCTCAGAATTATTTCTGCCTGACGAGCCGATGCACACAAGCGCTCAAACAGGTCTTGTGGTGTTGCATGCACTTCTTACACATACAGCATACCCTCTTTGAATGAATATGCTGACAAGCCGCTCCGCAAAACCGTCGAAAAAAAGCTTACTAACTCCCCGAGCTGACTTGTAATCAACTCAGTTCGCTTTCAAGACCCCCACGACGGCGCATGGAACGCGCGGAAGATCTGATTCGAGAGGCTTTGCTTGCCAGGGGCGTTCACCACAATTCGCAATGAAACCGAAGCAGGTCCTCTCTAAAAGGCAGAAAACGAAACTGAAACATGTAGCTGTTGCACTTTCTATTTTGCAGTCCCTCAAAAGTCGCTGACCTTTCTCCTTCTCGCTCCCGCCAGCCCCCCTGCCCTCCTCCACGATCTCTATTGAACAGCCTGCAAAGAGACGTAAATGAATGAGAATGTCAACTCCCATGCAGCCACTGTATACATCTGGAGACACCGATCGAACCTCACTGCATGCACAAACACTGATCAACAAAGTAAGATGAAAGGTGAGCAGAGCTAGGGCCCTTCTTTTCCTGAAGGCTCACTCACAAGTACAGTGCCACTATTCCGCACAAAAAAAGACAAAGCAAAGCAAAAGAAGGAGACGAAACATAGTTTGAATTGATATGAAAAGCCAAGGAGAAAGAAAAAGCCAGTGGGTCGATTTGAGAGGCCGAAAGAAATTCAATCAATGCGAAAGTGACAGACGAAGAGGGAACCTGTTACACTGGTTTCGAATATACATAAGGGGGCCCTCGTTCTTACTGACCGCCACGAACCAAGACCAGACTGCATCTCTCCCTCGTCTCTACCTGCCCCCCGAATTTCTTCCAGGCACTGTTCTTCGGTCTTGCCTTCTGCCTCGGGTCCTGCCTGTTTTAGAGAGTCTATCGAGGGTTCGCAGGGAACTACTGCAGCCACTAGCGGAGGGGCAGAAGAAATCTCCATGAACTTCTGCAAGAAACGCACAAAGAACAATTGGATTGGGCGTGACACACAAGCAAATGCGTCTGCTCTGTCCATTTGTGTGCGTCTGTCATCAGAGAGAGAGATGAACGAATATAGACCTATGGCAAAAAAGCAGGCAGGAAAAGAAATCGCTGCGGGTAACAGCGAGACATCAGCAGGCCGTGCATTTGGGAGGTAGATGGGGATGCGAGCGCAAACACGTCATATCGATAGAAAGACATGCATAAGGTATTTGAAAGAAAGAAGAGAAGACGAACAGGAAGAGACATGGTTTGGTTCGTCTGCAAACGTAGAACGAAAGTGCAGATGATTATAGAAGCCTCCGGACACATGCAGTGTCGCTGACTGCTTTAAAGATCTCTGCCGCCCTCCTTGTCTTTGCCCATGCCTTCCTAAACATCCTTGCTTCTTCCCGCTTCATCCTCTTTACATCCTTCTTTGCAATGCGGATCGCCTCAATCACCTCGGGGGGGGGGGGGGAGACGGACAGCAGGCTGATCTCGTCCTCTCCCTTCTCGTCTGCGGGGGGGACATCTCCATACACTCCATGTGCTCTGTAGGCATGAGGAGGCGCGGGGAAATGCATGCGTGAGTGAGGGGAGAGGTAAGCATTTGTCCAGTTACGGTGGGGAAAATGAGGGCGGTACACAGGGTGGACCATGGCAATAAAGCATTGTCCTAGACTCATGCATTGCATGATGGCCTATAGACCGATTAATAATAACTTGATTAATAATGGGGTGCTGGGGTTGCTGATATCCAGTCGCGTTTGAGGTGGAATTCGGGAAAGGGTGGGGGGCTGGGTTGTAGGGTGGGTGTCGGTGGGGAAGAAATAGGGGGTCAAAGCCTGTGTGTGCGTGCATTGGTTGGTATGTGAAAGACCCCGGAGGGGACCCCCAAGGGCCGGGATGGTAGTAGTAGTAGTAGTAGTAGTCATCAACATGCTTCCAATCTCTCTCCCCCCCCCCGTCTACACTGTTCATCGATTTTGAGGGGTGCATGTCTGCATCAGATACTGGTCTTCCTCTGGCAGCCTCCTGCTCCTCCAGATCGTCCCCTTCGTCCTCCTCCTCCTCTTCCATCACAGAGGTCTCTCGGGGCTTGGTGGAGGACATCCGGGCCCTCCCCCCCCGGCCCCCCCTCCCGCGTCCCCTCCCACGGCGAAGGCCCTTCCCTCCTCTTCCTCTTGCGGCCACCTTAGGCATCTGACTTGTCGACACCACAGCCAGAGCGAAGGGGTGAATGGCTCTTCGGCCTCTCACCACTCGTCGCTGTGTTGGGTTGGTAGACGCGGCAGCTGCCGCAGACGACGCAGCATCAGCTGCGCCCTCTCTGGCTTGCTGAACATCGGGAGGGACCAATGTCTGCATGGTGAAGGCGAACCCCCTCATTTCATTCATCGAACTCTTCAACCCGACTTTGTACTTCAATGCTCTGCTGATTGTACTTGGGCTGATGCCGAGAGCCTCGCCGCATCGGCGCAGAGTGGAGAAGGTTTGGGTATGCCCAGTGATCAAATTCTTTACAGTCACCATGGTTGTTCTTGGCACTTTCTTCTTTCGTTTGGGTAAGGGGGCGAGGCCGTCTATGGCGGTCTTGCGGCTAATGGCACGGTGCGATCTGCCACAAGCAGCTGCTGCTGCTACTGCTGCTCCCTTCTGTGTCTGTATCTTTCTAGTTTTCCCTTTGGAAACCATTTCCTCGGGGAATTCACGACGGGAGGATTCGGATTTGAGGGCGTTGGGAGGGGGTCTGCCCCTCTTACGCTTCTCGTCTTGGTTGGCCTTGTACTGCCTGCTCTGTGCGAAGAATTCGGCATCTGAGTTGTCCTCTTCCATTTCGTTTATATCCCCCACCTGATCCATCTGCCCCCTCCCTTGGCGAATACTCCCACTCCGACCAGCGAGGGGATGCATCGCAGAGTCACCCCCTTCAATGGATTGGAACCCCTCCCCCCTTTCTGTTCCCTCCTCCCCTCCCTCCAGTTCCATGTCCAGACCATCGTCCATCCATCTGCCCTCGGCACGGGGCAAGTCAAATTTAAAGCCCATCGTCACATTGGTGCACCCCCCCTGCCCTACTTTGTACTGGAGGGCACGCGAGACCGTGCCTTTACTGATCCCCACTGCATCCCCCGCATGATGCATGGATGGGAATACCTTCACCTGTCCAGTCTCGAGGTGAGTGACCTGGACTGCCTGCCGTTTATGGATGCCGTTGTTGATCCCTCTTGGGACCTCAGCGCAGGCACTCGCTCCCCCCTCGGTGCTGTCTAGCTCAGTGGACAGACCCAGACCGGTCAACACGAACGAGGATGCCAGAGAGGCATCTGCAGAGAGGAACAGAACAGCAGCGGGAGAGGAAAGGAGGAAGGTATGTGGGGGGGTAGACTGAAGTAACGAGAAACCAAGGAAGCACACACATCTGCTTTTTAGGACCGGCCAATGAATTCCTGCACTGACAGAACTTGAAGGAATCGGGGGGGGGGGGTCGCAGGAATGAAATGAAAAGGGCACGCCTAGACAGGCACGACACAAACGCCTTTGGACCGCCTACCTGCCTCTATAGCTGCATGTATTGATGTATGCACGTGTCACTGTTGTTACACACCTTCAAAGTTGTTGGATTGCTTCGGTGGAGCGTTTCTTGAGAATTTGCGCAAAGAATGGAGAAGTCCTGAGGCGGACGGGCGCCCAGCAAAGGTACGGTTGTGGATTCGGTTCTGATTGTCCTCCTCCTGCAACTTCCTTCCCATTCCTCCCGTAATACCTCATCCACGGCACCCTCTCCCTCCATTCATTTTTGCATAGTTTCTAGGAACCCCTCCTCATTCTGAACGGCGAATGATTGGGGCACTCTCTTCAGGTTGAGGCTGTATCACGTCAGATTCCAGGTCTTCGGGGTCTGGTGCGGTATCAGATGGATCGATTGGCTGCAAGAAACAGGCAAGTGACAGTTCGGGTGGGTGTGAAACAGAAGCAGAGAAGCACTGCGGGTAAACAAATTGGTCAAGTGTTGTGCACGAACCTTTCCTGCTGCTGGCTGCTCTGGCAAGCCAAAATCTGCCGCTTTGTCACCTCCGTTCTCGCTCATCGTTTTATTGACGACGAATTTTTATGGTTATGCCCGTTTCCTTCCAGTTTGACAGAACCACAAGAACAGCGATACGGTCTTATACACAGGGCTACAGTTTGTTGTATAGATCGACTCTCTCTGTATCTCGTCTTCCTATTGACCGAGATTGAGACAGAATCAACCAGTGAGGACATAAAAGAAGTGCGTTACCAAATCATCTACTGATCTGATCAATTTGTAGATCTGTACCTGAGACGGAAAGTGCATGCAACGCTTTCAGTTTGACAGTTTCTACATGTTTCTATACTGATACTTCTGAACATACCTATCTGAGATTGCCCTTTGTCTTACCTATAATTAATCACTTATAATCTGAACAACACTTGTCAAGTTCTTCATATATAACCAATATCATCATTAGCCGTTCTATACAATTCGTGCATGATAAAAGGTAAGGCAATTGGTGAAGCGGCTGCTTCAATCATTTATGCTTGGGTACAGAGTACTAAGAAGAGACTTTGTGTTGCTTTGTCTCCGCAACAGCTTGCAGAGGACATCAGTGCTAGTGGTTTTCAAATCAGCAGTCGAACCATCCATCGCATTCTCAACAAATCAGCAGTCGAACCATACACCTCACGCTTAAGTAATGCAATCACATCCTCTACTGGTTGTACATCAGGTGAGTATGGTGGTTGAGTGACCAAGACGATGCCTCTCTCTTTGCAGAACCTCTGTGTGATCAAGGCACGGTGAGTAGGCACATTGTTATACATCACTGTAATGGGGTCCTTCCGTTTTAGCATCACTTCCTTCAAGAAGTCTCTGTAGTTCTTTTTCTTATATGACTTAAAAATGCGGATCATTGTGGGCATGTCATCACGTGCAGAAAAAGCAATGACAGCGGTGAATCCCTCCCCCTCCTAATGCAGGTATGAATGCCACAACGGTGCACCTTTCAACACCCACTGCTTACGTACGCCCCCTTTTCTCCCCATCTTGAAATATGTTTCATCGATGAATACCACTCTCTCCCAATTCCATTTTCGTTCTTTTGTTTCCTTTGCCCATGACAGCCTGCGTGCTTTGGTGTCTGATGAAATAGGCGGATGGTAGTCTGGCTTCTTAAATTCAAGCCTGTCTTTCATGCGCATGGTCTTATGACGCCAAACGGTGGGAAAGGTAAATGGCTGCACATAATAAGGATGAAAAGAGGAACACACCGCATAAGGCTGGAATGAATGATATATGCATGCAAGAATCTTGTGGGACTGACAGTGCTTTTCTTCCGCACGTGTGCATTAAGCTTCCGGGTGACTTCCCTGCAGGAGATTCCATAGAGGCCTGCCTCTCGAACGAAGCAAACAATGTCCTCCTCATCCTTTGCTGTAAAAGTCCTCTGTTGGACTCTATGGTGGCGCTTGTACACGGGCTCTTTTACTACTTTTTTGTTGAAAATGCGACGGATGGTTCGACTGCTAACTTGAAAACCACTAGCACTGATGTCTTTTACAAGCTGTTGCGGAGACAAAGCAACACGAAATCTCTTCTTAGTACTCTGTGCCCAAGCATAAATGATTGAAGCAGCTGCTTCACCAATTGCCTTACCTTTCATCATGCACGAATTGTATAGAATGGCTAATGATGATATTAGTTATGTATGAAGAACTTGACAAGTGTTGTTCAGATTATAAGTGATCAATTATAGGTAAGATAAAGGGCAATCTCAGATGACATGAATTTTGCGAGCGTTTTCTAGGGTGATAGAGAAAGATGATGAATGAATATTTTATATGAAATATTTATCATGAAAAAACCTTTGCAGGAAGAGTGAGGTGGAACCGTTTCCCTCCAGGTTAGTCTTGTATGAGTCATGCTTTCTTTGCGGCCCATGCTCCCTTTGCTTTCTCTAGTCTCTCAATGCGATCAGGCATGGACATGGCAAGATTTGTGCGCATCTGTGTGTTTTGCTTGAATGCGTTGAAAGCTTTTTGCACAGCTGTTTTCAGGGCTTCTCTGTTGCTGTACACATGGTTTGTACCATATACCTCACGCTTAAGCAATGCAATTATATCCTCTACTGG
>JAHBMJ010005841.1:39561-62061 GCA_018398765.1 Chromera velia | reverse complement strand
TTCCACCGCCTCCGCCCCCGCTGCTGCTGCCGCAGCTGCTGCCGAGCTACCCCAGTATGATGAGGGGGTTCCCGTCTCCGACCGAAATATCAATCTGATCCCCATCACAGAGACGGCAGAGACAATGGAGCAGATTACGCAGAAAGCGGTTCAGAGAGTTTCCGAATTCTTCGCCACAGTCCCCAAAGACCTTCCCAGCAGCTGCGTGTACGTTCACGATGTCGGTAGCACCCCTGACGTCTACACCGAATGCTCCGAGACCCTCTGCGGGTCCCAGTGCGGCGACGATGAGCGTCCCCCGTCAGCCGGGGACGGGCGCAATGTGAGCCCCTCCCTGAGAGAGCTGTACGCCCCCCACATGGAAATGTCCTGGCAGTTGCCTGAGCTCAATGCCTCTATCCGTTTCCAGAAGGAGAGACAGCTGGCAGAGGGGGAGGCAACTAGACAGGCCGCCCAGGAGGCCGTGGCCTCTGCGGTGGCTGCTGCCGCTGCGGGTTCCGCCACTGCCTCTGCAGCTGCTGTGAGACCGGAAGGACAGGGGGAGGAGGCCCTGCCCCTTCTGACGGTCGGGGGGGAGGACGAGGATGAGGAGGTGCTGCAGTGAAGAGAAGAGGGAAAGAAGGGAGGAGGAGGTGAGTGGGTAGAGTGAGGGGAAGGAGGACAGGAGAGAGTGAAAGGTCGGAAGGAGAAGAATAGAAACGAAGAAGAAAGGACCCCTCTCGTGTTTCTTCTTCTTTTCTCTTTACAGCGTGTCCGCATGAGCACATCCTTCTGTGTGAATCGCCGACAGGCAACAGAAGAAAGAGAAAGGCGCTCGTAGCTGTGTGATTGTTTGCTTGTTTGGTGTTTTCTGTTTTCCATTCTGTCTTTGTCGTCTCTGTCTGAGTGTTTCTCCCCGCGCCGGCCGTCGCCGGATTGTCTGACAGGTCTGTGGGGTGGAACATGGGGATGTGTATCATAGGGCAACAACGAACGAAAGAGAAGCGAAGCGAGTGGGCGAGGTGATTGATCTCTTAGGGAAGCGACCAGATCTGTTTGCTCTTTCTTTCTTTCTTTTGGGCACGGAGGTTGCTGGTGGAGAATGAAGAGATGGTGAAGAGGCCACTCTCTTTCATTTCAGTTCTCTCCAAACGGTGGGAAGGAGGGGCAACGAAACAGGGGGGAGGGAAATTCAGGAGGACAGGGACGGATGGATGGGTGCATGCTGAATTGACTTCCTCCCTTTCTTTTTCTCTTTTCTCTTTTGGAAACTAGAAATGGAGGGGGGAGGTTAGGAGCAAATTCAAGACAGACAGACACGGGCACGCAGGCAAGCAGTTAGTTCCTTTCCCTTTTCTTTTATTATTGCCGGCCTTGTTTGTGAACAAGTCGGGAAGAAGGGAAGGGAGAAATTCAAAAGGCTTGCAAGCTTGTCTGCATGATTGGAAAACTTCTTGTCATGCATCATGCTCATGCTTTTACACTGCAGTCAGATAATGGGAGTCAGGCAGGGAGGGAAAAAAAAAGGAAGACGGTTGATCCGCGATGGACGGTTGGCTCTTCCTGTGGTCTCCCTTTTTCTAGTCAAGGCATACCTACCTCTTTCCTTCCTTCCTTCCTTCCAGCACTTTTTTCTGCTCCATGTGTGCGTGTCCCTGATCCTGTTCCTGTGCTTTCAGGCCTTGTGTCTCCTTTCTGGTCTTGCGTGTTACTGTGTTTGTGTGCTCTGGTGACCTTCCTTTTTTGAGGAGGGGGGGAGGAGCAAAGAATATGGGCAGGGAGGCGAAAGGTTGGTTCATGAAAGTGAAGAATGCGCTTAGCTGCTTGAGATGATGGATGGATGAGTTTTCACTCGTCCGTATCTCCTTCCTGTCTGCCCCTGTGTCTGTACCGAGTTTCTTTTCCTTTCCATTCTCGTCTGCCAGCCTTTTCGTGATTTTGAGTGAAAGCTTCGGCAAAGGAAAGTTCTTTTTCTCCTCTCGTGTTTGCGTGTGAGCGAATAAGGATCGAAAGAAAAGAAGGAGGGGAGAAGATGAAAAAAGACGACGACTCTCTCACATGGGAGGAGAAGGTGATGAGGGGAGGAGGATGGAGGAAAAGGAAGAGGATGAGGAGGAAGAAAAAGAAGAGGACAGGAGCAAGAGGGCATGTTGGACCTTCCCTCTAGAGCCATTGGAGGCCTTTTTCTTTTGTTTCGTTTGTGCATGGGAACCTTCAATGCGTGTTCCTGCTTGCCTTCCCTCACTTCCATTCTGCAGTCTCTCTCCGTGTCTGTCTCTTGCTTGCTTGCCGAGGTGTGCCACTCAGTCTATGCACTCATTCACGGAGTCACTCACTCACTCACGCACTCAGTCAGTCAGTGATTGAAATGACTGAATCCATGCAGCGAGGGGCCGAAAAGTTGAAGGTGACAGACAGTCTTCACGAATCTCCTAGCAGTCCATAGACACTCCACTGCAGACGCAAAGAGACCGATTCACTATAAACAAACAGTGCCGTCATGCAAGCGCCGTCGATCCATCTCTCCAGTCACGGCCTGAAATTTGAGGCACAGCAAAAAGAGAGAGAGAGAGAGAAAGAGCAATTCAGAGAGAGACATGAGCACGCGACAGAGGCAGACATGAAGATCAGGGCAGGCAAATGTGCGATTCAGGAGAGGAGAATGAAAACGGAGGGAAGGGAGGATATCAAGAGAGGGCAGCAAGGAAGGAACGGAGCAGCCGGAAAAGATGAAGTTGAATAAGCGATGGAATGGAGAAGAGCAGGAGGAAACGAAAGATGACGGGACGGAAAAGTCGATCTCTGTCTGCTTTTGTTCTTTCTGACTGTCTGGTTGTCCCCCCACTCATTTCCTTGTTCGTACTATCAATAATTTAAACAGGCTCTCTCCCTTTTTCCTGGATTCCTCCCACTTTGTCTCTCGGAGGCCCGATGTTCATTTTCTTTTAATTGCGCAGAGGCAAAACGAAGCAGGCAGACAGAGACAGCAAAACAGTTCCCCATCACAGAGAAGCGAGCAAGGCAGAAAGAATTGAGGGTAGGAAGAAATCCTAGATCCTCGAAATGAGGGTACCAGAGGCCGGAACAGAGGGATCTACGGAGAATGGACGAGAATGAATGGCTTTGCGAAGGAGACGCCTCTATCATTTGGCATGCAGCCAAAGAGCTTGGAGAAAGACTAGGAGAAAGATTGATGACTTGATAAAGAGTTTAGGGTCCCACAAAGTGAGGAAAGAAGGACGAAAGTGTAGATGGTGAAAGTAGGAGCGAGAGTGGGAGAAGGGAGATTCAACTGATCCTAGAACTTATCATGTTACTGATGCGAGAAAGATCAGAAGAGAGATTGAAAACAAATCTGTTTCGCAAAAATGTGCTAGAGGGTACACTTGGACTTTAAGAGTTACTAAAGGACTTTTACCAAAAGTTGGGTTACTAGAATTACGTAACTTTTTACTGGTTACCGACGGCTTTTTTTAACTTGTTAGATGGGTCAAGTTACCATGATTTAACTCTTTTCTAAACCATGTCCAAAGACCTAGCCAAAGACTTTTCAGTACTTTTCAGGGCCGTTTCCACGAGTCCCCGCATGGTGAATAACCGTCATGTAAGAGGTGTACGGGGCTCTTAAGTAATAATAGCTTCTGGCAGAGAGTACTCTAGTGCTACTATAAGCCTTGTCAAAGTCTACATAGTTCCAAAGGAGAAGTCTGTAAGTCTGTCAGTCAAACCTCATGCGATGACTCTTGGAATCAGACCCACTCTTATATTTGATCTACTGATTGCATCACTGCGTATGCTCATATATCGATCAGTCATTATACGTGTGCGCCCGCGAGCTATGCCGTTCTCACACAGGCCGAGGCCGCTAAGCTAAGCGATGCCAATTCTAGTTCAGTACCCCACAAGCCTAGACTTCCTGGCAATCACCTCATAAATGCCCACCCACCAGACCAACGTCCACGCTTGGTTCAAATTTAAGCATGCACCTCAGACATGTTCGCTCACAAGGAGGGTAGGTGAGAATATTAACAATTTACAAGGCATCAGACAATACATCCGACAATACATCAGACACTCGGACTCATGACTTTGGCCTGAGACTCTCCTTATGCAAGTCTCCTTTCACTTTAACATCGATCCGCACTTCTGCGATCTCATTTGAGGGCATCCCTGAAATGGCATACAAAAGGCGTCCAAAGCTTCCCAAGGGGGGGCATTGACTTAAAGTTTGTTCCTAGCGTCTAGCCTATACGTCTTTCATCTCTTCCTTCTGTCCTGGTTACTGCTCTTGCTACTAGCTCTCTCTCTCATACGACCTCATACTTGACGCTCCTCCATCTGAATGCCTTCTTCGGCATTTGCTAAGTACTTCCTACCCCTCAGTCATAACCAGTGCACTGTCTACTCCTCCTTCCTCCCAGCCCTCCCCTTACACTCCTCTGGTCCCCCGAATGCACGCGCTTGCCACTTTCAGGTGGGCAATCTGCAGTCGGGCTTGGATCCGGCCGCATGTCTTGCTCACATGTTGCCTCCATTTCTCACTTAATCGCTCTGCCACCCTCTTCAAGAACATCTTTGCCTCCCCCTCCATCGTCCCGTCGACCGCACTCACGAGTGGAGTGAATTCGCACCCTCTGTCCGCGCTTGCCTGCCCATGTTTCCTCTTCTTTTCTTCTGCTGCTGCTTTGAGGGCTTGAGTCCAGGTCACCTTCTCCCTCGAGACGGCGTGTGGGTTTATCACCCTGGTGTCGAAAATTGCCAGCCTTTGTGGAACATAGGCCCCCCGGACTTGGAAGTCCCCCCTTAGCGCCGGACATCCCTGTACCTCCCCTTCCTCCCTAATGATCGGCTCCTTTGCGTGGACCGCTCCCACGGGGTATGCTTCCGCTGCTAGACTCGCCCACGTACGGTTGACTTCGTCATGTCGCAGCGTCGGCAGTCCCCCGACTGGGTAGTTAAGGGCATGTTGCAGACTCCACCTTCCCCCACATCCCTCACATCTGCTCTTCTCCCCCCCTACCCTCCCCTGGTATCGGATGGTCATCGCATCTCGGAATTCGTCTGGGCTGAGATTCATTCTGTGTTCCTTCAGGGGGGTGGCTGTCAACCATCCTGACTGCCTCTTTTCTTTTGACTGCCTGACTTCCTCACACTGGTCCTCACTGGCTGCCTGCCCTGACTGGCTGCCTAACCTCTCCCACTCCTTCTCTACTGCTTCTTTTACTGTTTCTTTCTGGGCTGTCCTTGCCTTCTGCCCCCTCTTCACGTGCTCGTCTGTGTCTATGTCCTCTCCTCGAAGGATGGCCTCTGTGATCGCTTCACTGGCTGCGGCTGAGGTCTTGTAGTCCCTGTCCGCTGTTTCGGTGGGTTTGGGGATGCCTAGGCCTAGCAGTCGGACCGGAAGGGCAGCAACGTCTCTCAGCCATACATCATGTTGGGTAGGGGGCCCTCCGTTCCGTCGTCCTTTCATCAGGGCGGGGATGAGGCGGTCTCTGATCGTGCCTTCCAGCTACCCCATCTGTCCCCCCGCTCCTGGCACTACCCGCGCCACAAACTTCCATTCGTGCTGCAAGGATTTTGAACAGGCTGCGTATGCTTCGTATGGGGCAAATTCTGCTGCTGTTGCGACTCTTTCCACGCTTCCAGCCCACTCCTTCACCTTCTTCTGCACCCATTTCTCTCTGTGTGCGTCCGTACCTACGTGCCCCCCTAGGAGACGCGTCCCCTCTACTATCTGCAGGTCGGGGAACTCTGCAAAAATCTCTTTGGCTTTCTGCACAAATTGCGGGAGCACTGCAAGGATCAACTTGTCCACCTCCACTATATACCCTGCCGTAGGCCCCCTCTTGACTAACTCGCGCAGCCATGCTCGCAGCTGGCGCAACCAGCCGGTATTGGATGCGTCATCCGCATACCAGAGCTGGTGCCAGTATCTCTGGGGGGGATCGGGCTCCTGCTGTTATTGCTTTTTCTTCTCCGTTCCGGCTGCTACCCCTGCACTCCATCTGTCTGCTGTGAAAAACCAGTCACTTCCGTTTCAGGCCGACGCGGAGGCGGCTGAAGAGGACGATGCTGTGCGGTGCGAATCGCCAAGGGGTGGGGCGGGTGGGCGAGCTGAGGGGTGGTCCGAGTGGAGGGAGGAGGGGGAGGAGGAGGAGGGGGAGGGGGAAGAGGGGGAGGGAGAGGAGGGGGGGGATAGAATGGGGGAGGAAGCTGAAGATGATGAAAGGACGGCTGCCTGTCTACCTGTCTTGTGTATCAGGTTGTCCTCTCTTCCTGTCTGGTTTGGCGTATGAGTGGTTGTGGCGGTGGATGTATGCTCTTCAGCTTCCTGTCTTCTGTCTCTCGCCCCTGTCTGTTTCTCCCTGTTTGTCGGGCTGCTCTCGCTTGCCTCTGGCCAATTCTCTCTGTCTGCTTGTCTGCTCCCTGTCGCCCCTGACTGATTCTCTCTGTCTGGCTGGCTGCTCTCACTCGTTCCTGGCCGTGTCTCTCTGTCCGCCTGTCTGCTCTCACTCGCCTCTGACTGATTTTCTCTATCCGGCTGGCTGCTCTCACTCGTTCCTGGCTGTGTCTTGCTGTCTGCCTGTCTGCTCTCACTCGCCCCTGTCTGATTCTCTCTGTCCGGCTGGCTGTTCTCGCTCGATTCTGACTGTGTCTCTCTGTCTGCCTGTCTGCTCTCCCTCATCTTTATCTGTTTTTCTCCGGCTACCTGGCTGCTCCCGCTTGCTTCCGACTGTGTCTCGCTTTCTGTCTGCCCGCTCCCGCTGCCTCGGAGAGCTCGGACGAGGAGGAGGATGGTGATGGCGTACCCTGCCATCGACATCGGGTCCCCTTGCATCCATCCCTCTCTGCTGCTGATGGTGGTGGTCCCGTGGGTTCCTCTTAGGAAGAGCTCTGCATCCCCCCTATAGCACTTGAAGAGGAATGTGGAGGCTCTGGGCCAGAGTATGCGGGCATTCCACAGCCCCACTATGCGATTTACTGCGTTGAAGGCGTTTTTGGCGTCTATTAGGAGGGTTCCGAATGGCTTCTCAGGGTCGTCGCCAGCTTCCTGTGTGAGGGTCTCCCAGAGCTCCCTCACTGCATGAATCCCCCCTTCCAGGCCTCCCATGAGGCCACTGCACAGCTGATCGGCTCCGCATGCCTCCTGCAGTTCCTCTCTAGTCTCCTTCATCACTGCTTTTCCGAGGAGGCGCCTGATCGCCTCTCCGATTCCTACCGGGCGTACCCCGGGGCATTTGTCTAGCGCAACCAGTCGGCATGCCATGAGTGCCTTCACCTGGTCCCACTCAAACACCCTCCTCCCCATTTCTCTTGCTAAGTTGGCAAGTTCTTTCCATAACTCTCTACTCTCCCTCCCTAGGCTTAGGACTGTGGTGCGGAGCTGTGTACTATCGAATCCAGATGGCCCCGCGCTGCCTTGGAGGCGGCGTGCTACTGCGGCAATGTCCTCTTCGGTGATTAGGAGGGGGGTGAGGGTGGGGAGGCCCTCTCTGGGCATCGCTTCTAGTGCTGCTGCTTAGGGTGTTTTTTCGGGGGGATGTTTGGCTTTCAGAGTCTCTGCTACCTGGTAGGTTTGTCCTCTCTTGATGAAGGTATCTTCTCCGTCCAGGACTCCCCCTTTCTCTCAGCCTATCAGTATCCGTGTTCCCCTCCTCATCTCCTCTGCCTAGATGAAGTTTCGAAATTTCCTCATCTCGGGGAGGCCCGCTGCCTTCTCGAGTTCTTCCCTTTTTGATCGGCTCTCGCTCTCCCCCCTCCTGCTGCTGCTGTGGGCTCTTCTACTAATTTTGGTTGCCTCCTAAAGGAGGGTTTCTCTTCCCTTCTCCCCCTGCTCCCACAAATCTAGCCTACTCTCGATGGTCTCCCGTACTTTCTTTGCCTTTTTGATACGGGGGTCTCTCCGGAGAGTAAGGTCTTAGACTAGCATCAGCAGGAGCGCTTCACTTGGGTTATCCCCGCTCCTAATCCCTGCAATTAGGGATTGCGTCAGCCGTACTAGCCTCCTCCCTGTGCCTCTTTTGGGGAATGCGTACTGCCCGCTGGGGTGTAGACGCTGTGTACGCATCCACTCTCTCTCCCACCTTCCCTGAGCGAGGGGGAGCTTCCCTCTTGGCTCTTTGGGGGCCCCGTAGGCTGCCTCTATGAGACGGTCGGCCTCCTCTCTTATCAAGGGGCGCTTCTCCTCCTCGGCTGCTCGTATGCCTGCGTTTGCCTCACTTTCCTTCTCTCTCGTGGTCGATCGTGCGGGGCCTCGCGTGGGGGGCCCCTTTGGTCTTCTCCTGCTGCTGTTTGGCTGCGCGGGGGGCCTCAGCTATCTTCTTCTGAGGTTGTTCGGCTGCATGGAGAGCCTCGGCCGTCTTCTCCTGCTGCTGTTCGGCTGCGCGGGGGGCCAGCATGTACAAGCAAGATAAAAGATTCATTCACGTGGTTTTCGCATCCAATGCATCGCGAACACAAGGCATTCATGCATGCAACTGTCTCAGAGGACTCCAGTGATTTCTGACTGGATGCACTCACTCTCTCTGTCCAGAATCTTCCCATTCAGGGTCACTGGAAGGACTCACTTAATCACTGATATTCACTAGGAGACTTTACGACAGCACATGCAGTCACTGTGCCCAGCCCATAATACACGCGCAGACAGGGGATAGACTCGAGTCACTGGACGTCATTTTTCCTTCCTTTATCTTCTTTTGACCAAGTAGGTATTGTGCAATGCAGCCAGCCATAAATATAGGTGGCAGACAAAACACGGCCACTCTTGTATGCGCTCCGGGCACTCCTCAAGCAATGCACACACACTCGGTTTCTCTCATATGAAGCGATCGTAGACAGAGCATAAGGAGCTCAACTGCACGTACTCAGAAGACCCGAGGCTTTGAAAGCTCTATGAAAAACTGCCCGCTAACTGAGCATAACAGTCGTCTCAGAGGTTACTAACAAAACACCATCCAGTCAGACAGAAAGCAGAAAGCACACACTCCTAAAAATCACTCAAAGTGTGCCCTTTGACTGCAAAAATCTCAGTGAAGCTCTCTTCTTTCTTTTTAAACAAACCAACACAGATCGACACAATCCTTCATCCCCAGTAACAGACCAAGCTCTCATGTTCTGCGTGAGCCCGCTACCCTTGGATGCTGCATAACTCACCGCAGCCTGGCCAGCTGCGGGGCCAAAGAACTGTACAACATCTTGAACAGTCTGACCGAAGTCGAACGCAGTGCACACCACTCTCGAAAACAGCAGAACATTGAAGATCTAAGGGTATCAATCTCTCATCCTTCTTTCTTTTCTTTTTTTCTCTTCTCTTCTTTGCTTTACAGAGTGTCTGATTCTATGTGTTTCTTTTCTTGATTTCCCTTTCAATCCTTTTCCCTCTTTCTTTTGCTTTCAATGTTTTCCCATACCCAGACAAACAGAGGGAAAGCTTAGACAACAGAAGTTAAGGAAGCAAACAACCTCTCACAAGTATTCAATACCTTCACCCTCTTAGTCCCTGTCTCTCTCCTCTTTCTTTTTTTACTCTTTCACTTTCTTTTCTCTCGAACTATCTCCCCTTCCCATTCATCTTTCATAAACAGCGAAAGAAAACAGTCAGAGAGATACAAAGAGACAGAAATATTCATTCACAAACAAGCCTCCACACCACACTCACTCTCACTTCCCTCAAGCACACTCTGATCAGTCTCCCTCTCTTCTTCCATCTCCAACCCCCACTGCAAACAAAAGTCTGCAGCCTCCAATGTCTTCTTCCAAATTAGAAGCCCTTCACAACTGCTCCACCGTCGAGTGACACAGCCGAAACTATATGATAGAAAACTTTGTTTGTATTTGCATAGATCATCAATCCAATAGATCGGCGATCGTTGCCTTCAGCTAATTAGTTAGTTAGAGTTGCCACTAGAGTTGCCGATGTGCCAGGTAGTACCGGGCCTACTATATGTTGGTTACTATAGAAAAACAATATCATTGGTAACTTTGAAGATGACATGATTAACATCAACATTTAAAAATATGTTTTACTAGCTAACATAGGGGAAAACACAATTTAATCAATTAATTATTTAATTTAACCAGACTATTAAGTATCATCATCATGATAAAATGAAATGGAATGAAAGTTTGGCTATGCTAGAGTGGAGCCGTTCTCCCAGCAGCCCATGTTCATGCAAGAGATCGTCAATCACTCAACTTTAAAGATGTACAAAGCTAAGTGCGAGATCCCCTGAAGTATATGCTTAGTGAGCTCATGAGCAGCATGCGTATTGAAGATGGCAATAGAAGAAGAAGAAGAAGAAAAGATTGCGGTAATACAGAAGCAGGCGTGCATAGTGAGTAATAAAGGTTGCAAACGGCTTTGCATGCTTCATACGGATCGACTTGTAAAGCCCAAAGCAGCATCTTCCCCACTTTTATTTTGGCTGCATCCGATCCCTCAATTCCTTCTCTCTAAATTCTTTGCTTCACTTTCTTTCCTGCTACCAGTTTGCTTAGTTAATTTCTTGCTTCTGCCCAATTAGAGCATACTGAAAGCCAGTGCCAGAGATCATATGCCACTCACTGCTAGGAGCAATTAAATTGCAGTGCCTATTACTTCAAGGAAGTCTGGCCAAAAAATAATTGCAATCATTGCAATTAATTGTCAATAATTGCAATCAGACTCAAATATGTAGTTATTAAGCGAATTGGAGTATCAGATAACAGTTCACAATGAAATACCAACTCAAATGTAAGCATTTATGAAATGAAATGATTATAAATCATCTAAAACAAACGTTTTACGACTTGTAACTTAGTGTTTTATGTTTTAAACTGTGTAAACTGTTGTAAAATTCACTAAACAGTACCTAAACACGCCTAAACAACACATGGCAACATATGAACAACACATAGCAACACATAAACAACGCATGAACAAAAATCGCAATTAATTGCAACTAATTGCCTCTCGCCCGCTCCTGGTAAACAATAATTGTTTGCAATTAATTCCAATAATTGCAATTACAATAATTGTATCCCTAGCACTGATGCCACTAGATACGCCGTCGTCGTTTGCCTTAGACTGCCTATAGACTAGCGGCCTACTAAGCAAGGCTTCCAACCTAGCTTCCAACGTTCGGCAAGAGACAAGCTCGGCAGTACCTAGGTATAAGATTGCTAAGAGATAACTAGGGAGGTTTCTATAGAGCTATTCATAGGATGTACAAAAGGACTGATTGTTTAGTTCTTCTTCTAGATATTGTTGTTTCTCCATGAAACACAACACATCACAACACCGGTGTTAGTCTGTGAAAAGACGCATGCGGCATAACCATGCAAACTGAGGCAGGCCGGCAGACTAAGCGCGTGCATCAAACAGGCGGCGGCGCAACAATCAGGCGGCGACACACTGGTAGCGCCAGGCATCAGTACTATAACATGCCCACCCCTCTGAGACGTATATCCTCATACATAGTCAAACATGAACGGATACATTTTCATCAAATACAGCTGGACAAGACATCTGTTCACTAACAGCCAGATACATCAGACTGCAGTGAATCACTCGATCTCAATCGACTTACAATCGACCCATCAAACAAACATCCCTCGATATGATGTTAACATGCCACGGCCAACAACATGAGCAGACATCGGCTTGCATGGACCCCTTCATATAGCCGACCATAGAAGAACACCTACTGAGACTGGATGCTCCATATTCAGTCACCAAACAAGTGACTCCGTACATTAAACACTGCAAAAAAAAATAGATAGACGGATCTGAAGAAGAGAACAGAATACATGCATGCATGCATGAAAGGCATTGAGAAGGAAAGCTGAACGTACGAAAGAGGAAAGCAACAAAAAGCATACAGAAGAGAGAGAAGAGATAGGAAAAGACACAGAGAAAGATGCAGAGACAATGACAGAGAGAGAAGACATCGTCACAAGACAGAGAGAAGAACACTGCATCATTCATTCATTCATGCATTCATTCATTCATCCATTCATTCTTACTTTCTCCCATCCTTCCCACGACCTCTCAGGAGTAGAATGAGAGTGAGAGAAACTCATTGCATTGCACAAACATACACCTATAATATTATGCATTCATTTGCTTGATTCCCCTCACTTCTTTCCCCGTCTCCCTTTAAGAGGCCTTCCAGGCTGCGCCAAAAACTCTCTGATTTTTGAACGAGCGTTCAGAAGATTCTCTGATGGCTCCCACGTGGCATTCTCTTCTGAATCCCCTTTCTAGTATACCAGATACTCCACACTACAACAGATCTTCCTCTTGTCGAGGACTGTCTCTACTTCATGCTCTTCTTCAGCCAAGTCACTGTGTAGAAGGCGCACCGGCGGAGGATTCTTTTTAGACTGTCATTTTTACAGTAAATATCTCTTCAACTAGACCACGTGGAGAACTGGATGTCTTCTAACCCCCTCAGGAAACACCACTTCGTATGCGACCTTTCTGACCCGTCGGTCTACTTTAAATGGCCCGTACCATAGATATGCAAGTTTGAAATTCTTTCGATCTCCCTCCGGTGTCTTTGCTCCGGTAAAGAAGTTCCTATGGACCATATTAACCCAATCCCCAGGCTTGAATTCTTCTTTTCTTCTTCTTTAGTTATAGTAATGTGCTGCTCTCTCCCTCACTCTCTCCAATCGGTCTCTCACTTCTTGAACGATGTCCACCCTCTCCTTCAAGTCTTGTGAAGCTTCAGGTGAGGATGGGTGGGGGCAGAGAGAACTGGGGAGAGTGAGTGGATCTCTTTGTTCAACGACACCGAACGGAGTAAATCTAGTCGACTTGTGGACACTCGTGCAGACTACAAAGGCAAGCATATTCAAGTGCTGAGGCTAGTCCGTCTGATGGTCTAGGATAAAGCACCGAAGCATCTCAGACTGCTCAAGTGTCCGATTCTCGATCTCCATCTGTCCGTCTGTCTGAGGATACTGAGCAGTTGACATCTTAAGCTTGGTTCTACACAGGTAGAACAGTGTTTGTCAGAAGGTGAGATAAACCTGGAGTCGTGATCAGAGACAATCGATTGTGGTATGCCATGTTCATATACCACTTTGTCAAAAAACTTCTGTGTTGTCTCTTGGGCTCCGGCTGTCTCTCTGGTTGGAACAAAGATCGCCCACTTGCTCAACCTACACACCACGTCCATAATTAAGTCAACCACCTCTCCTTTGAACTAAACAGGCGGAAGATTAGTGATGAAATCTATTGAAAGATTGTGAAAGGGAGACTCTGGCACAGGGAGTGGTTGGAGAACTTCATGGCTTGCGGGCTTCTCGTTCGACGGTTTGACAATGTTCCTTTGACACACATCGCAGTGAGCGACGTAGTGCATCACCCGCTTCCACATGTGTGGCCAAAAGAAGTCTGCAGCCAGTCGTCAGTAGGTCTTATCCACGCCAAGGTGCCCAGCCAAAGGAGAATCGTGACACTCCCAAATGACTTGCCTTTGCAGTGTCTTTGTTGGGATTGCCAGTCTCCTCTGGTTGTAGTACAGAAGTCCCTCCTTCACCGAAAAATGACTTAAACGCAAATGCAGGTAGGCAAGGGGGGTGCCTTGGGTGGGAGCATGAGTGAGGAAAGGAACAAGCTAGGGAACGAGCTCCTTGAAGAAAGAGTCTTGAGCGTACCCCTTCCTAACTTGGTGTAGAAACTTTGAGTCTCTTCCAGAAGGTCTGAACAGACCTTTTGAGTGCTCTTCACCTGCGCAATTCGGTTTGTTTCCCTTTTATTAGACCTCTCCTCTCCTGTCTGCTTCTGCGTTCCGGTTCGAGACGGTCGATGTGATAGCGTGTCTGCCACAACGTTCTTGGAGCCAGGGATGTACTGAAGAACAATGCCGAATGTATTCAGGAAGATGGCCCATCTCTTCACTCTGTCGGGGCCTTTAATCAGACCCCCTGAAGTGCCGAGCCACTTCAAGCTCTCGTGATCGGAGTAGATCTTCATGGTATGATTCACATAAACGCGGAAGGTCTTCACTCCAAACATAACTGTAAGAAGCTCCTTCTCCCGAATCGGATACTTCTGCTCAGCTTGAACGAGCTTCCTAGAAGCAAAGGCTACAACTCTCAGTCCATTCACTCTTGGATCCCACTACATCAGAGCTGCCACGATACAGATCTCTTTCTCTGACGTATCAACATACAAGTCGAAAGGGCGGGTGGGATCTGGAATGAAGAGAAGAATCAATTCTGCAATCTTCTCTTTCAACTCCTTGAACGCTGCTTCACAGACCTCTGACCAAACGAACTCGACCTTTGCCTGGAGAAGAGAAGTGAGTGGGGCTGTGATATGACTGTACTTGTAGATAAATCTCTGGAACCAGTTGCACAGTCCCAAAAAGACACGGAGCTCGTGTTTATTCTCAGGCTTCAGCCAAGTCTGAACGAGCTCTGCGTTCTTCAGCTCCTAGACCGCTCTCACTCCTGCATCCCAGATCTCTAGCCTGATGTACACAACTTTCGGGACAAAGAATTTACACTTGGAGATCTTCACATAATACTCGTCTCTTCTCAGACATCGGATTCCAAGAACTCTCCGCAAATCCTCTTCGTATGGGTCGACCGTTGGGGAGTACACGAGGATATCATCAATCCAAGCAAATACACAGTCATCTAGAACAGTAACTGTTACTTCACGAAGGCAAATCTGAATAGCTCGCTGGCTGGTCAGCGGTGGATTTTAGGGTGGATTACACATCCTGAAAGGCATCACCAGCTACTCATAGTTGCCGTACCGGGTGCACATCACTGTTTTCGGTTCGTCACCCAGTCGAATGTGAAGCTGCATGATCTAGTGCATGATAGAAAAACTGCCGCATATCGAGGACCAAAAAAATCTTTGCTCCGTGGAGACGGTCCAACAATTCTTCCAGTCTGGGCATCGTATACTTGTCCTTGATTGTGATCTTGTTGATGGTGCGGTAGTCGATGCACATCCGTAGACTCCCATCTTTTTTCGCCACAAAGAAGGCTGGTGCCGCAAACGGAGAAACAGAGGGATGGATGAATCCTTTTGCTAGCCTAGTTGCCAGCAGATCATCCAGTTATCTCCTCATCTCATCAAGCTCTCCAAAAGAAAGTCGGTATGGCGGCCAAGTGGGAGGGGGGTGTCCAGGCTCCAGATCAATTGCAAACTTGACTGACCGTCTTGGAGGTAGCTTGGGGATCTCGTCGCAAAAGATGTCCCGATACTCTCCCACCACCCATCGAGCTGCAGGGTGGAGGGAGGGATCACTCATGACTTTTGACCACCCCCTATGGAGTGTTTCATCCTTCTCCCTCTCTGCCTTCTCTTCTGCTGTCTCTCTTTCTGGCACTTCCTTCTCTGTCTCTTCTCTGATCGCCGCTGCCATTTTCGCCTCACCCTAGGCCTCACCTAGGGGTTCTACCTCCAGGGTCATCAGCGCAGGGGCCAGCACAGGCTCCACCATTTCTAACCTACAAAGATACACCTCTTGCACACGGCCCTTCCTGACTTCTCTTTTGAGCTCTCTGCTGGAAAGAGTACGGGCAGATGTCTGTGTCTGTGACTTGATAGTGACTCAGTCTGACCTTTCATGAGCCTCTGAAATTGGAATCTCCACTTCTTCCTTGCTCCAATGCATGCGAGTCTCAGGCTCATGCTCGATCAGCCACTTCATGCCCAGATAGACATCATAGTCATCATCGAGGTCAGCCAAAGACTTAGGCCCAGAGTGAACTTCATTCTCTGGTAGTACCCCTGAATGGTGAAGGCCAGAGGACTGGTGTACTCACTGACCGTAGTCACCACCGTCTGCCCGTCTTCTCCCTTGATGGCCCCCCTACACTGACGCGAACTTTGCATCTTCTTGATGAGAAGACCTTTGTCGTGAGCGAATTGGGCAGACAGAAATGTCTACCCTGGTCTGCCCCACCCCACAGTCTAAGAGCACTCTCACTGAAATGCCTTTAACAGTGCTCTGGAAGCGAATCATCTTCACTAGCATCAGATTCTTCACCTTCCCGTCAGCACTGGCAGTGCCGATCATATTCACCTGATTGTACACGTAGGGTTCAGTAGGTTGCTCTCCCTCAATGTTCATCGAGAGCTTCAAAGTTGTTGTCAGAGAACCAGAATTCTTCCTCTCCTTCTCTAGCAACCTGATTCCCCTCCTGCCCTGCAGTCTTGATACCAGCTACACGGCTATTCTAAGCACACCCTCTCTGCCCCCCCTGTAGGTAACCTTTCTGCATATTTGGTGGAGAGCTACGTGGTGGCCTTGTCCGTCTGACTGGGATCCACACCCATCGTCCTTCTCTACCACTCGCGTGAACAGGTGGACCTCCCTAACCACCATACGCGGGTCTCTGCAGTCCCGAAGGACCCCATGGCCTACTTCCGTACGGCTGCTACAGTCTGGGAATATTCGACCCGAACTCCCTCTGCAAAGACAATAAGGATGAACAATCTTTTTTCTCATGTTCCTTCTGCTTGCAGAGGAAGCACCGTCCTAAGGCTTGTCGCAACAGTTCGGCTCTCTCTTTTGAAGAAAGAGAGCACACGGTGTCTAGCTATATAGGAACAAGTCCGTCAGAGTTGGACCTACCCTGGTACTTTCCGTTCGGTCTGCTGCCCCCAGTCTGAACGTGCCTCTTTCGGTTCCCACCTCTTCTTTCCAAAGTCTCCGCTGTGATACAAGCCGCTTCCACTGCCTAATCGAGAGTGGAGGGGGCCTTTTTGTTCAACTCGAGGCAAATGGCATCGGGGATGGCCTTTTTGAAGGTATGGATGAGATGAGCAGGGGTCGTGTCTTTGATCTCTTCTGCCAGGTCTAAAAAAGTGTCCCCAAACTTCTCCATACCCTGTCCTTTCAAATAGTGCAGCTCCTCCAGTGCATCTCTGCAGTGATCCGCAGTGATCCTGCTCAAGCGGGTCGATGTACCTGTATTCCAGTGCCTCTGCGAAGTCTTGGAAGGAAAGGAAGGGAGTTCTGCTTTTTTGTCTCCAATGGACCTACTTTTTCAGAGTCTTTGACAGATAGCTCTTCAAAACAAAGAGCCATCGACTCTTTGGCACGCCCGTGCCCAGACAATACTCCTTCATGTCTTCAATCCAGTCAAAGACCTCGTGCCGATCCCCTGCAAAGACGGAGGGCTCCTTCACCTTGCAGGCTCGAGGCAGTTTTCCGTCGAGCAACAGAGGATGTTCACTGGCAGCTAGACTGGCAGACGTCTCCACTCCAGACTGAGTGGCCATGGTCGGAGGCACAGCTTGCATCGGACTCCGCGGCTCCTCAACTTCATCTGCCAGCCTCTGCATCACAGAGCGCTGCAAGAGAAGTTCCTAACATAGCTCCTGGAACTGCGTGTTACACTCGGACTGAGTAACAAACTGACTGAATGTCCCTTTAGCCATTCAGTGCAACCACAACATAAATGGATACAATCAACTGTGGCCTCTGGTCAAACCAGGCTCTGCTACCCTGTAGAATTGCTAAGGGATAACTGATTTCTATAGAGCCATTCATAGGACGCACAAAAGGACTGATCGTTTGGTTCTTTTTCTAGACATTGTTGTTTCTCCATGAAATATAACACATCACAACACCGGTGTCAGTCTGTAAAAAGACGTATGCGGCATAACCATACAAATTAAGGCAGGCTGGCAGACTGAGCGCGTACGTCAAACAGGCGGCAGCGCGACAATCAGGCGGCGACACACTGGCGGCGCCAGGTATTAGTACTACACTAGGGCAGTACTCGGTAGCCCTCCCCCTACCTCCTCCAAAACAGAAAGCATGTAGACGCAAAAACATGATAAAAGACCCTCAGTGGCTCAAAAGGAGCTTGTCCTAAACTATGTATGCTAACAACTATGACAAAAGATCGGCTTTAAACGCTGGTCTGCAATGGTCTGCAGTAGAGTTGTCTGAGTTGTTAAATACTGCATACCGGTTATAACTGATCGTTTTTGACCCTTAAATGACGGTATTTGGTATTTAAACTTACCATTTTAAGCTTTTAATATAGAGGTTAATTAATTACTTAACCAACAATACGTGAAAAAATATGAATAACTGTAACATTCTCCGTATTTAGGTGATTGCATAGGCCGTCAATCATGGTCAGTAGCTCAGCACACAGTGATGATGGTGATCACTGTCTATTTTTAGGTTTTTCATAGTTTTTCAAGCCTTTATCAACTCTCTTGAACTCTCTGCAACAACATTTTCCGCAAAACACACCCGATTTTAGGTCGTTGGCCTTGAACTCTCCAGGGACTAGTCCAGGAATTGATTACTAGGATTGATTATAAATATTTAGATAAATACCTTATACCTAAAGTCAGTATTTGACCCTCAAATAACGGTTACCGGTATTTATCTTAGGTGGTATTTAACAACTCTAGGACTCTGCAGGATTAAAAGGTAACCGGGGGGAGCCAAGTTACCTGTAAGTTCTATCTCATCTCTCTTTTTTTCTCTTTATCTTTATTGTTTTTGTTTTTCTCCAACTGGTGTTCGTATACTGAGAAACCCACGCCATCACAACCGTCCTGAAGTGCTCCATGGCATGTGCATGCATGTGATTTGCCATCTTGACCTTGGTGGAAAACCCTCATCGAGTTATGCCCCTAGATTTTTGCCGTTTCCTCCGATTTTCTTGTTCTACACAACACCGCCTTCTTATGCCTTCTTAAAAACTGGTTGCGGCCGTGAGCGCGGCTTGTCTGGTCAACATTGAAGGAAGGGGGAAACCTCAAAGGCCGGCATCTACCCCCAAGTGTGCGAAGTCACGCGTGTTTGTCATGGTTCTGGATCTGTATGGAATAGAGAGCCCAGCTCACAGACATCTCTTCAGTTGACCTCCTTGAACCTAACTACTACTTGAAAGTTCAAGCCGCATTTTTGGATAAGCTTGAAAGTCCGCGCCGCAGGTGCAGATCATTTACGGTCTCTTGAAAGCTAAAGCCGTATACCTGGATGGTCTCTTGAAAAACGATGCCGCAGGTAGAGATCATCTTGATTAGATTTTTTCAAGTGGCACTTAGGTTCAGGGAGGTTCTTCAGTTGGTTGAACTTTGAAGCTTTAAGGGCGTTAACAATTGTGTCACTGAGTGTTTTGCTTCCTCTGCTTGCTCCGTGGTTGTCCTTTTCGAGCATCACTGCTAGCATCACTGCTAGCATCACTGCTTGTTCCGGAGTGAAGGGATACCTGGCAACTCCAGGTGCCTCAACTACGTTAAGAGACTAGGGGAACAAGTTAGAACAAGCATAAATCCTAGTATTGTGTAGTATTTAATTGTTATACATAGATTGTTGTATTCCAATAAATGCAATAAGCCTAGCAATAAGTGGCACACATCCCATTTGAACTCGCCTAACTGGTAGTTGAAAGGCGGTGCGATGCTTATACAACTAGGTACAGGGCTCCTGCACAGCACAGACAACTAGACAGACAAGCTGGGCAGTAAACGTAATCGATCAAAAAGATTGATTAATTGATTGATTAATGATTGAGGGTTTTTTCATGCATGCCGCGTCCCCATATATGAGAGGCGGATCTAACCTAGTTTGTTGATTTGTTCCGTCCTACGACTACCAGCGATAAAAATAGGCGTGACTTCAATCACCCTGATACAGCTGATCAATCGCGGCTTCACAATAAGTTGGACAATCAAAAGAGAGAGAAAAGAGACAGAGGGGATGCAGCGCAGACCCTTCAAAACACTTCAGTTCTTTCATTGAAAAAAGGCTACCCTTTTAATCAGAAAGACTTTAATTGTGCAGAGGTGCATCCTGCACGTCTTCCATCCCTTCAAAGAACTCCTGCTTTAAACACCCCATCAAAACTCTTTCTTTAAACTCACTGGCAGTTTTCCAAACTTTTCCGATTCATTTGCTTGCACTTTTACCCATCCCTCTTCTGTCTTCTCGCATTGCCAAAGAAATTCCTTCAGTTTGCGCCCTCCCGGTCAAAAGACCCGGAGAACGCGGCCACTTCCCTCCCGAGCAGACCCTTGGGCTGGAAGGGGCCCCTTGTGCCCCTCCTGCTATGGATGGAGGACAGAAGGTTTGCTGCGACAAAACGCTACAGAGTGCAGGACAAGAGCTTGTAGTAGCAGTCTATCAACTTTGGTTGGACTGCTTCGTCTCCTTCCCCACCCCTCACCCTCCCTGCTCCCAACTTTGCCGCTTCCTTCAAAAACCTTACTACTCCCCCCCGTGGTCTTCCATAAGTTTTAAAAACAAGCGGCACAATTGATTGATTGACTGATTGATATGCTCCGCCCCAGGGCCTTCCCGCTATGTCTATCTGTCACCAGAGCTAGCAGGGCGGGGCGTTCCCCAGCCTAAGCTGAAGAGTTCACGATAACACGGTATTAACACCTACTATCTAGACTTAATTGTTATTGATGCTCTTCACTCTAGTCTTCATTATATGTTTCTGACACTGACTCTTTAGTTATTTTCAAGAATTTACTGATACGTTTCTTTACCAAATCTTGATCAAGTTTTTTAGTCTGTCACCCTCCCCAAAAGCTCTTCTAGTCGACCTAAAACCAGGTCCCTGATTTGAGCGTTGTCTTCCGCTGCGTATTCGGGATGCAAACCTGAAGAGGTTCCGTTTACCTCCAAAATGACCTGCATTTTTAGGTACAAGTGATACCACTCAATACAAACGCATGGAAACACACAAAGCGACTTGTCTGGTGACGTCTCGATTTTTGAAATACACAGAGACCTGAAAGAATTGACACAAATCCACTTCCTATCGAAACAAAGGATCCGGATAGGCAGTACAAATCTAGAAAACATAGGAACACTTCCAAAAGAGTGCGGCCCCTTTTGACGATAACAGTAGTAGATTGTGAAACACACCGCATGACGTCTACAAACGATCAGCCAGTGAAAGGTCGAAAGGTGTGCGTCGCAAGCGGGGAACGAATCTTTCTTCCTGTATGCAATCATGCAGAGAATGCAAATTAGCTAGCTATCTTCATGTACATTAATTCGAAGAACAAAACGCCTGGCGGCATATTTCTAGGCAAGAAGAATTTCACACGCATCGCGTACTTATCTGTGTTGAATAAAACTCGATCAACCTGCACTCCCTGCATGGCAATACGTTTCCCATGCCCAAGACTGTCAATGCAGCATTGGCGTCTGCTGCATTTTAAATGTCTGAAAAATAAAGGCAAAGCATTGAAACTTCACAAGAGAGCAACAGGAGAGACCATGCGTCTCGTAAGTCGACGTATTTGATTGACTCTCTGACGTACTGACCTCTTTTCCAGACGCCGATTCCTTCAGAGCATCCACGGTCAAAATGTCTAGGCCTCCAAACATTTTCGAGGCCTCATCAACCCATCTGCATGGATGAGCTAGAGCAAATTTGGAACGCAAACAGCGTCACGCTCAGGTGAATGAATGATTATCGGTGTTGTGAAAAGAATCATATCATTTCGAAGAGCATCAATTAAGCTACTGTTTTCAACTTCAAGGTCACCTATGCAGTGGCACGAGGTGAGGTCATGTAATGAAATGCGGCATTGAAGACTTGAGAAGGAAGACACCGACGCAAATGCAAGAATTCAAGATCATTCAACGACATGCAGTCCACCGCTGTCCTTCTTTTGTGCGCTCCAACCAACCTGACAAGTACATATACCAATCTTCATGCGTATAGAGAAGAATGCGAAGCAGCGATGTGACAATCAGAGTGCAGACCTTTTCTGTGATCAGAAGAAAGAAGCATGATTCTGCGTCAGGAGACCCTCCCGTGATCAGCTGATTCGTCTGAAGACAAACAAAATCAATAAACAGATCAATCATACATACCGTTTGTATTCCTCTGTTGTTTCTATTTCTTCCATCATCGAGCTGCCTGTATTTGTCTTCCAGTCCCCTGACAAGCCCACGCGCTTGAAGGTCCTCACACTGCCCCCAATTTTCTGGATGCGCAAGTCAAAGTCTGAGGTCACAAACGGCTCGGCAGAGCAGTACGTGTTCGTCATGGCCTGCAATCAATGAGTGAAGATTCACAAAAACCGGCATGCATGCGATAACATGTGAACACGCAAGCTTATTTGCTGACATGCAGATGTCTGACGATCACACGGTCCACCGCCTATACACACTCAGAGGAAGAAGAGGGGGGTTCGAAAAGCAGAAAAAGAAGACTGGAGAGAGAAAAGGAAAGGGGGAGGGCGAAGAAGTGTGAAAGACTCTCTCTCTCTCTCTCTCTCTCTCTCTCTCTCTTTCTTTCTTTCTTTCTTTCTTTCTTTCTTTCTTTCTCTCTCTCTCTCTCTCTCTCTTCCTCTCCTTCTCTCTCTGTCTCATTCTCTTTCTCTCTCCCCCTCTCTCTCACACACACATGCACGCTCGCGCACACGCATATCCACACACACACACACACACACAGACACACACACACACACACACACACACACACACAACACAAACACAAACACACAAACACACAAACACATACACATACACATACACACACGCACACACACACACACACACACACACACAA
>JAHBMJ010005841.1:27031-39279 GCA_018398765.1 Chromera velia | reverse complement strand
GGGGGGGGGGGGGTGATCCTGACCCAACCTGCACAGAGCGAAAGTCCGCAAAGTCGTGATGGTCTCGGATCTTCATCTTCCCCAACCCAGCGTGTGCGTGTCCCACCTGAAAGCATGCAACACACACAATGATCCAATCGCCCAATCGCATTCGAATAAGTGCATGCCTGGTGTCTAAGCTGACACGCAGAGAAAGATCGAGAGACGGGACGGAGAGGGAAAAAAGGACAGACAAAACAAAGCATGGCCATCTCGAGATGGGGCATCAACCACTCCACCTTTTCTGCCCCTTCATTCACAGAAGGAAACATTGGCTAACCTTGACGACACACGGGAATGGCTGTGCGTACATCATCTCTTTGTGGGAGGGGAAGAACTGTTGGGTGATCAGGGGGAGTGGCGCCTCCCCCCTCTGGACACACATCCTGCTCAGGGCGTTCAAGGCTGCTTGTATGACGGGACGCTCGCAGAAGGCAAAGATAGATTCCAGACTGTTCACTGCATACATCCATGCATGCATGTATCCATCCATCCATCTATCCAACATTCATCGTTGCTCTCACTTATCTTTCCGTTTTTGTCTGTTCATCGTTGCTCTCACTTATCTTTCCATTTGTCTGTTCATCGTTGCTCTCACTTATCTTTCCGTTTGTCTATTCTCACACGGATTGACTGCCCTAGCCCAGAATGGCGATACGTGAATCCCTTCCAAAGCACGATGGAACGTGAGCCAAACAAACACCGTCATAATGAATCGCGGACTTGCACTGACTTTCCTGCCTTCCAGTTCTGTTCGTCACCCCCTTCGTTCCCTCTCGTGCCATAACACTCAATTATCAAAAGTAGTCTTTCTAAAGCATTACAACCACACTTCAGTCTCTTGCGCGTACTTGGTCTACCCCTTTCGACTACCCCCCTGCTCCCCGTTTAACTCACCTGAGGGAACGCCCGCGAACATGAAGGCATAAAGGAGAGACCGGTAGTCGTTCAGCTCGCGTACCTGCGCTTATGCAATCAAAAATGCAACAGTCAGGCGCACGTTGGAGAAGATTGGTCGGAAGAAAACGAAACAATAGGAGGCCTGGGATCGTAAGATTGTGCTACAATTCGATCAGGCCCAAATAACATCCAAATTAGACAGACAGAGAGAGAGAGAGAGAGAGAGAGAGAGAGAGAGAAAACAGCCAAGCAGGCAACACAGCAGACAGAAGGACAGACAGACGGATCGTATTGCACTCTTCTTCGAATTTCTCTGTTTTGCTCTACCTCTCTCACAGACGGAAAGACCAAGAGCCGTAGAGAGAGGGGTCATTCTTGAACGCACACCGCACAGCTTCGGAACCCACCTCATTCCTGATCAGCAAGAAGTCTGGCTTGATCATCAACCTCTGGGGTGAGCTTCCCCCCTCCCTCAGCCCTCCCGTCTCCCTCCGCACAGTCACGAGAATCGGGTTGGCAGAGTAGTTGTCTGCTTGTGCGAATACCTCGTGCCACCCCGTCTGCACAACCTTCACTGGCCGGCCGTTGCTCAGCTTTCTGCAGGAAGACAGGTAATTTCACCAATATATGTGGACCTTCATCGGAGAAGGCAGGCACGTCAAGGATACAACAGGATACCAGAGTAAAGTAAGTACATGCATGGAAGGGCGGAGACGGCAAACAATATGACCACAGAAGCGCAGGTAGACGGACATTCCGTCCACACACACAAGCCTGCAAGGTCAAGCGAGCATGAGTCCCCACGCGAGAAAGGTTTCACGAACAGGAAACATGCTTTAATCTTCACATGTGTCTGCATTTTTAGCTAGAACACGTTGTCCTACGCGAATTAGGGGAAATCCTCACATATACATCATACACATTGGCGGACCGCTCTCCGAAGATGGTAGGCCAATCATAGGCGTCGCTCTGGATGACCAGAAGCGTGACCGGTTTACTCGGCTCTGTCGTCCCTGCAGAGGGTTTTTTCAAGAAAGTAAACATGATGCCGTCTCGCAGATTGAGAGAAGCACGATTGGCAGCTAGAGGAGTCCTTCCAGGCTTGTGCGCATTCAAATCTGTATACCGATGAATCTCTCTTTCGGTCTCTGGAAACCAATGGAGCTAAAGACGGTCAAGTTCCTTTCCTTGGGTCGCTTCTGCCAAAGTCTGATTCTTGACTGTTATTGACTGTTTGATTGTTGAAGCTGACGTCAGAAATCATCAGATTTCCCATGATTTGTTCTCGATAGAGCTAGTTGATCCGACCCTCATGCAGCTGTACCCAGCTGCCGAGATTGATGATTGTTGATTGAAAAAACTCTCAACCATCATTGTTGATTGAGGGTTTTTTCATGCATGCCGCGTCCCCATATATGAGAGGCGGATCTAACCTAGTTTGTCGATTTGTTCCGTCCTAAAACTACCAGCGACGAAAATAGGCGCGACTTCGATCACTTTGATACAGCTGATCAATCGCGGCTTCACAACAGGTTGGACTAGGTTGGACAATCAAAAGAAAGAGAAAAGAGACAGAGGGGATGCAGAGCAGAACCTTTGAGACACTGATTGATGATTGAGGGTTTTGTCTAATTGCATGAACTATTATGAACTCTGAAGGCCCAGCGAAGGGGCCCGGAAGGCGGAAATGCTGCAAACTAGGCTAGATCCGCCCCTCATATGTGAGAATACGGCATGCATAACAAAACCCCCGATCATCAATTTTAACAGCTAGTGCAAAACTGCATGGAAGTTGGAATATCGATCCTTCTCACTACTAGAAACTACCAGATCTGCCTACTCGCTAAAACAGAATATGCGTAGAATATTGGATTTAAGTGTTGTTATTCTCAGTAGATTTTTTTTTTCTTTCCTTAAGTAAGTATAAATAAGTCACTCCTATATAGTGGTGTGGTTACCATATTTTAGATCTTGGATACAAACAAACTGTCTAGAAGAATCTCCTTAAATCTCCTTCGAAAAAAAATATGAAGACAATTAAAGATAATGTAAAAAAGGGATAAACGTTATGATTCATTGTATGATTGATAATAAGATATTACGAGTAAGCCCGGTTTTAAAACATCGGTAAACGGCGGATTAAATGGAACAGAATAAGTTAAACAATCAATGTAAAAACATCTAAAATTTAGACTAGAAAGACTGTATGCATCAAAACGAACCTAAAAACGAACATTAAAACGGCAGATAACTGCCGATGAACAAAACATACATAGGCATACAGTTCAAACTTCGAAACACTATGAAATTTTGTTCTAATAAAAAGATGATATGAAAATACAGATTTATTGAATGCTAGATTGAATGGAAAATAATGGAAAACGCAAGGTGAAAAGGCTCGTACAATGATTTTGGGGTCTCTACAAAAGTGGTCAGAAGCACTCTGGCTGCTTGACGAGCAATGACTGGCTACTTAGGGCCAAGAAGCCCTTTGATCATAGACCTCAACATACAGTCTCGATGCGGGCCGGGTCGTTGAAACAAGTGCACCTGCCCTCCTATGTGCAGAGCGCGAAGAGAAAAAAAGACAAACAGACATCTTTCAACGGAGGCCTCCTTCTCTCGTTGCATATCTTTGTTCGTTCATCTAGACATCGGATTTGTGTGCGCCTGCCTTTCTGGGATTCTCTCTCTCTCTCTCTGTCTTCTCACAACAACAGTTGTGATCTCCCTGCGTATCAAAAGGATGAGAAGGAAAGAATAAGTAAAGAGAAGAAAGAAAGCGTACCACCGGGAGGGATTGGAAGGACTCAACGCGATCGATCTTTCTCACATGCAGCGTTGGATCTCTTATTCCCGCGCGGATTGAGGATTTCTCTCCCCTCTCTCCTTCTTTCCTTTTCCCGAACTGTATGCAACCTCTCGAATCCACCCTCCTCCTCTGTAGAGAAAAACGTCTATCTATCTTCTCTGTGCGCGGCTCGTGCCCGGACCCCTCACCAACCAAACCTTTCTTTCCAAGGAGTGTCAATCTGGGTGTAAACACAAAGTTCAGTGAAGGTCCATCACCTTCTTTCGAGGATTTTGGACTTCCAAAAACAAGACAGAAAAACAGACAGCTCAGCAGAGCCGCTCAAAAGACAAAAGAGCAACACACAACACAAAACAAAAAGATCAGGATGAAAAAAGAAGAGCTTCTCTTCTCTCAGCATCGACAGACAGAAAATAAAAGAAAGATTTATTGTTTGAGGAAAAGTTGCGCACGTGCCCGAATAAAACGGTCAGACGGTCAGAATTTTCCGCCATTTTTTTTCCCTTGCATTATTCACGCCAGATTGCAAAATGAAGGGAAAAGAGCTATATAGAAGAGGATTTCTCTCCATCGAAGAAGAACAGGGCATCATTCCTTCGACTATTTGCCTGTCCCCGGTTATCTATCTGCCTACTCACGTGTCTGACTATCAGTGGCCGGTTCGCTTCTGTCTGCCTCAGCAAGACATCTTCCTGTTTCTTTTTTAAAGCATCAAGCGCGTGTTTCGTCTCCCATTCATCGATTCATCCAGTTATCATGCAAAAACACGCACCGATGCACGTGCCAACAGACCACCACGTAAAATCCAAAACAGAGAGAGACTGCAGTCAGCCTGTGACCGCTTTCCCGAACACAAGAGTGTTGATCTGTTTCATTTTGTTCATCCGATCGAGGGATCGGAGGGCTCCCCTCTTCGCTCTTTGGCTCTTTCTTTCTTTTTCCCTTCCTTTACTTGTACGAGAGGGAGGGCCCTGCCATGACCTTCAATTCAATTAAATCCCCCCGGGCAGCGTGTGCCTCGCTCTATTTGCCTGCCAGGTTGTTCGGTCCTCGACAAAGTCAACAAATTGCACCTCTCTCTCTTTCCTCTAGCATCCATACCGTCTCACACAAAAGACACAGACAAGAAGACACGAACATGAAGGTTGGAAGAAGGAAAGAAGGAAAGAAGGAAGGAAAGAAAGAAAGAAAGAAAGAAAGAAAGAACAAACAAACAAAAGAAAGAAAGAAAGAAAGAAAGAAAAAAAGAAAGAAAGAAACAAAGAAAGAACGAAAGAAAGAAGGAAGGAAGGAAGGAAGGAAGGAAGGATGAAAGGAAGAAAGAAAGAAAGAAAGAAAGAAAGAAAGGAAAGAAGGAAAGAAAGAAAAGAAAGAAAGAAAGAAAGAAAGAAAGGAAAGAAGGAAAGAAGGAAAGTTTTTCTTTGCACTGATCAAAAAAATAAATGAGCACTCTGAACGCAGAAGCCAAAAGGAAGAGAGAAGTGACGAAAGAAAGAATGACAACGTTGCGGGTAAAAAAGTGTGGTGGGGATACGAAAACGTGTGTTCATCTCTTGGCTACTTCAGATGAAAACGTGTGCTCATCTCTTGGCTACTTCAGATGAAAACGTGTGTTCATCTCTTGGCTATTTCAGATGAAAACGTGTGTTCATCTCTTGGCTACTTCAGATGAACGCGCAGACTGTAACATTCTGCATTGATTGGAAGGATGTTGCAAGCAACAAGCAGACGGGGAAAAGATGAACGAATTACGGCCTCGACCACTTCATCCGATAAAGACAGACGCCTACGCTGAATTCTTCCTTCCTTCCCTAACCTCCTCGATCCATCACTGAACATTCACCCCCACCGATACTGCTCCCCTAGACCATACGAATCGAAAGGAAGGAACAAATTCGAACAGGCCAGCCAGGCAGCATGAGTCATCGTCCACCGTGTGAGGAGAAGGAGAAGAAGAAGAAGAAGAAGAAAAGAAGAAGAAAAGAAGAAGAAGAAGAAGAAGAACAAACGCAGGAACAGCCCCATTCTAGATGTCCGTTCCGCCCCGCAACTAGACAAATAGACGGAATTGATGGATAGACGTGACGTGCCATCTACGACAGATTCTATGTTTCTTCTTCTCCCTTCTTTTCTTCAGACAGACAGACTGTACGATTTCTTTCCCTCCTGTTCTTCATGAACACAACAGACAAAAAAGAAAGAAAGAAAGAAAGAAAGAAAGAAAGCAACAAAGATAAAAGAACATCACGACAACTGAGGCAAAATGGGCAGGGGGCCCAAAAGGTGAAAGTCAAGCGCCACTTGCCTCTCAACCTCCCGCAAGACTTCACGTGATCACTTGATCGTCAAACGCTACTGTCCTGCTGCTTCCCCTCAAACCAAGGGAGAGAAAAAAGGGAAGAAGAAGAAGAAGAAAAAAAGAAAAACTACATGTGGGAACCTACACAGTCATGGTCTTAAGACAGGGCTTCGGGGCGAGCCGGAGGATCGGACAATGCTGCTGCGAAAGAGGAGGAGAGGGAGGAGGACGAAGAGGAGGACGGGGAAGACGGAAGGGAGGGAGGACGGGAGGGTTTGGGTCCGGATTGGAAGACGAAGAAGACTGGGGGGACAAAAATAAAATCGATAGGGATCCACCCTTGAATTCATCAAGCGGTCTCAATCAAGAAGCAAAGAGAGGACAGGCAGGCAGGGCGGCAGGCAGTCTCAATCAAGGAGACAAAGAGAGGACAGGCAGGCAGACAGGCAGGCAGGCAAGCAGGCACGCATTCACCGAACGGACAAGCCCAACTACCCAAGGAGGACGAGAAACACACTCATGCAAGCAGTCAGGCAGGCCCGTGCTCATGCACAGGCATACAAAAGTTGCCATGCACCCCAAAACCTTTTTGATGCTGCATGCATTTGTCTACTCACCCATCCACCCATCCACCCATCCATCCACCCATCCATCCGAACTCCTGCCGTCAATCCATCCGCCCATCCGCTCTTCCGGTCGAAAGATGACCGGCAAGACAGACGGAATTAGAAATCGACGCTTCTTCCTGTTTTCTTCACGTGGCTACCATCCGTTTGCCTTTTTCTCTTCCTTCTCTGAATACAACTATCTCTTCCATCTGATCTTTTCTCTTCCTCCTCCGTTTTCTTCCTAACTTCAACAAAAGAAACATGCAAACAGCTCTGGCAAAGAGAAAGAGATTCTCTCCACCTGCCTTCCCTCCCTCCACCTCTCAATCAATCACTCAATCATGAAATCCAGGGGGCGGGTGCAAAGCTGGCCCCAGGGGGGCCGCGGGCTGCTGCTGACCCTGGTGGGGACCGGGGAGGGCGTTTGGGGGATGCGGCGGCGGTCCAACAGGGGGAGGCATTCCCGAACCCCCCTGCTGCACCTGTGCCCCAACACCCCACCCCTGCACTCCGGGACCCGATCCGAAGGTCCATCCTCCCCCATGCACACCTGCAGCAGCGATCCCATCATGATAGGGGGGGGGTGCGGCGTTGGTACCCACCGGGGATGTGGTGAGGGTGTGGGCGTGTGGATATCCTCCGATGTGTCCCTGGAAACCTCCGTGGCCCCCTTGTATCTGCGAGGCGTGAGTCGTCATCGTCACGGTCATCTGCTGCTGTTGCTGCTGGGTCTGGTGGGACGGGGCTTGCCCCCCTGCCCCTCCGCGGTGACCGCGGCGCCCCCCTCCCCCTCCCGGGGCGCTCGCAGCGGAAGCGCTGCTGATGCGGTGTGCCGTGCCGCGGAGAGCCCGCGCGATCCACTCAATCATGTACCCCACGCACGTGCTCACAGCCTGCTGGGTCCCCGCCACGATCATGCGACGGCAGAGGGTGGGCATCTGAGGGGACAGCTCAGCAGGGGTGGGCATCCCGTGGGCACCCGGGGGGGGCTGCAGGGAAGGAGGGAGAGAGGGAGGAAGGAAAGCAAGCGGACATACAGCTCGTCATACGAGATGCCTCGTCGCCAGTACACATCCATGCAGCGAGACGGGAATGAATGCAGCAGGGATGGACACATGGTGGCACACGAACGCACGCACGCACACACACACACACACACACACACACAGAGAAAGAGAGAGGGAGAGAGAGAGAAGAGGGAAAAGAGAGCTCGGCGCGAAACGCAAAGCAAAAAAAGAAGGCCGACAGTTCAGACGCGAAAGAAAAAACTACCCGGAAGGAGGGGCGAGAGACAGCAGGCTGACAATCACGAAAAAAAGAAAAAAACTTTGAGACGGACCTGAATCACGTAGAGCTGTTCTGCGATGTTTCGCTGATGTGCCGGTGAAGTCATCCCGAGGCTGTTGCACACCTGCGCAAAGGTGCCCATCACTGCCTGCTCAGGACTATCGATGAAC
The DNA here is from genome assembly GCA_018398765.1 of Chromera velia. Lineage (NCBI taxonomy): Eukaryota > Chromeraceae > Chromera > Chromera velia. The sequence continues at coordinate 31,164 of JAHBMJ010005841.1, read as the reverse complement.
ACGGCTGCCCCACTGTAGAGTTGGAATTCTTGGATTTTCGTCCCTTTCCTTCCGATCACCTGACTCACGAGAGAGTCGGGCACCCACAGGGTATGCGTATGGGGTCCTGCGTTGTCGAGAGCTGCCCAGGAGTCGAGTTTGTTACGGATGAGGGTCACACACGTCCCCACCTGTCGCACAGTCCCGGTGACGGTGGCGTTCTTCATGCCCGTCATATTCGTATTGTTGGAGTATTTGATCTTTGCACCGGATCTATTCTGGAATTCCTGGATGAAGCTTCCCTCTGCCCCAATCAACCTCGGCACATTGTGTGCAGGGATCCAGATTGTCTGCATGTGTTTGAGCTCAGCCAGAGCCCCGGGGGAGGCGCCTAGGAGGGGGGCGGACCCGTTCCCTCCCGGGCCCCTCTGGTTCGAGACGGGCACGAGAGGCCCGATGGTGATGCCGTGAGCAGACGTGTGGCCGGGGGGAAGGGTGGGAAGGGAGTTGGGGGACTGATGGGAAGGGTTCGTTGTTGAGGGGGTCACGGGGGACAGGTGGTGGTTGGAGGCTGAGGGGAAGGACGCACCCTGCTGAGAAGCTGGGTGGGGATACTGAGAAAGGGTGTCAGTGATCGTGCCTTCATCGGGGCTGGGGGGAAGGGTGAGGGGGTAGTCTGGGATCGAGGCGGCGGCTCCTGCTCTTTCCTCAGAGGCATCAAGGGAGGAGAGACGGGAATTGGTGCCCCCTGTGTTGGTGTGCGTGTTTGTGTTATTCCGATTGCTACTGTTCTGCTGTTGCCACCTGAGGAAAGTGTTGAAACCTTCTTTTTCCTTTCGCTTGATCACGAAAGGAGCGAAGGCACGGATTGCTTTGAGGGAAGACTTGGCGCGATCGCAGATGGTGAGGATTTGTCTGGTATGGGAGTCAGAGGAAGCAGAGTCAGCCCTGAAGGTGGTCTCTGGATAAACCCGGACAGGAAACCCAAAGAACCCCTCCGAATTCGCAATCAAGTCCTTGAAGTCGTTTTTCTCACAAACCTCTGTGTCAACCAGAATACGCAGAGGAATTCGTTCCGCATCATGCACAGTGGAAAGTGCCTGCACAAGCATCTCTTCGGCACCGACAAGAGTGAAATCAGACCAGAAGCCATCGGAAAATACCGACGGCGAAATGGGCGAGACACTCAAGACAGTGCAGACTCGTGTGATCGTTTTTTGTTCCTCAGACTGTCCGCTCACTTCAGAGGGGCTTCGCGCTAAAACTGATACAGATCCCAGCATACTGAAATATGAATTTGCAAATCCCTTTTCACTTTTGTCGGACGAGTACAGCTGTGCTTTTCGAGAAAATAATTCAGTACCGCTGCGCTCACGCAGATGGAAGACGCGGGACGTATATATTCTCTTTGGTTGGAATGGGAAGTGAAAGTCACCTCACGTTGCGCCTTTTCTCTCAATCTGACCGATAGCAACGCTCTTCTTTGGTAAACACGTACAGAGGCAGATCATGAAATGGCAGATCACTCTCGCACCATGACCGTTTCGAAGTCCTGTTGACATCTCTTCACTTCTGACAACTCTCAGTCTGACATGCAGAAATTCAATGAAATTCATTGTCTCAGGCCGCGGCCCCGCAATGCCAGACACTCCGTGCAAGTGCCCCCGCGCAACGGATCCCGCTGCTTCCGTTCTCGGGGGAGGGGTTTACTCTTAAGTGTACACAATCACCATTGAATCATATTGAATCACGTAAAAGGCGAACGATGGCGAAGGATGTAGAAGGAGGACCAAGGAAGACAAAAGTAGACAAAAGCATGTCAAATTAAAGCAGGTCGAGGAGTGAGCGGGGTTAGGGATGGCAACTAAGTACTCTTTGCATACGTCATTATATGTCATCATCCTAATCGCATGCGTATCTCTCACTTGGTTCACACTGAGACTAATTGAGACTCTATGAGACTCAATATTGCTCAATATCTAGTAATATCTAGTTAGACTTCCACACAGTATCACATGGTTCCTTTGTTTCACTTCGTTTGCTTTCGCCAACCCCTTAAACTCTTTTCCAATATTTTCCAATCATGACATATCATATAATTTTTGTTCTTGATTTTTTTTTTTAAAAAAAATAATTATCAAATGCATTCATTCTGGATATTAATGGATATTCATTGTCTACTATGAATTCGAACCCAGGTATAGAGGATCATACCGATCATTATTACTATTGAAACATTTTCTTTTTTTTTCTTTAAAAAAAAAATACCAAGCATTTGGTTTACTCTAGATTTTGACTCTAAAAATATCTAAAATTTTTTTTAAATATCCATTATAACCAATTGTGTTTAAAACTATGAGTATCATCTAAGTATGCCTAACATTTTCTGTCTTCATTGCCTATTACTTTGCCTATAATCATTGATTAGCAGGCTGAACTAATCACAGCATATTGCAGCCAATCTAGCAGCCAATTGCATTTAATTGAACAAACTCTATTACAAACACCTATTCACACTGAGTCTAACACTGAGTCGTATTCACTCGATTTAGGATTTAACCCCCAATCATCCCCATCATCATCATTAGATTTTTAAAAAGTCCTTAAAAACAATTAAAGTAATAGCTTACTAACTAAGTTTCAAAAAATCAAATTCTTATAAATCGAACTTGATTTATATACATTTTAAATTATACAATATACATTTCATTACATATTTTTTATACAAAAATCCTTTAAGTATCTTTTGTATGATGGTGGCCAGGAATAACATACAGCTGCAACATACTTTGTTACCTTACTTGCATGCAACCTTATGACAGGGGTGGATCTGCAAAGAAACGAGCTAGGGGGGAGCCCATCAGTACGATGCGAAAGATATACAAGCCACCTTCCCCTGTCCCTCTATTGCAGACCTCAAACTTGTTTCCCTGTGTCTCGAAGCCATTTCTTCTCAAATTCCTTAAACTTTTTTCCGCATTTTCCCTTTCTCTCTCCCCTTCCTGCCCCCCCCCCCCCCCCCCCCCCCCCCCCCCCCATGTACACAGACGCAAACTCATTCACTCGTTCACTCATTCACTCGCTCACGCATTCTCTCATTCCCTTGTTTACTCATTCACTCATTCACCCATTCACTCACTCACCCATTCACTCATTCACGCACTCGCTCATTCACTCATTCACTCACTCACCTCCCGCCCCCCTTGTTTCTTATGCCCCTTTTGCGCCAGGGGAACTGGCATTGTTGGATGGAGTTGAATTCTCTACCAGCGACGTTTTTTGGGGGGAGATAGATCCTTCGAATGCCCCCCCCCGGCAAATCAAGGACCTCGCCGAGATCGAAAAGAAATCAAGTCAAAGCATACGATCAGTCGATCGATCGGGTGCATGAATGAAGGGAGGAAGGAATCGGATTGTGCAGGTGCAAGCTTAAACAGCTGATGACTTAATTCTGCGTTCACGAAAACCTGAATGCCCCTCTTTATCTTTTCTTAAGCTCCGACCCCTTTATCAGGAAATCGACCAAGGGAGTGAGTGGATCTTCTAGTCGTCAAATCTCAACAGATTCTCAGTCCCTTCGCTGCACATGCCCTGAAGGTCCCATTCAATCAAATTGAAATTCGTCAAACTGAAAGACATCGCCAGACGTGCCGGAAAGTTGAGTTTTCCTTGCAGCTCCTTGTAGCACTCATTGGGCTGTCCGTTTTTGTCTTTCTTCTCCAGGCACTCCCGAACTTTTGCTGCCAGGTCCAGGTTGATTATCTTTGGGGGTCCCACATTGCCCCAACCTTCCGCCGTCGTTTTTGCACTGAGAAGGTCCATAATCTGCATTGACACTCAGAGACGCACGCACGCATGCAGAGGCATGCATGTGAGGAGATGGGGTACCTCCCCTTCTCCTGAGAAGCTTCCACGAATGTTTTTGCTGTTCGTTCTCCCTCTGTCCTCTGTCCCTACTCGACATTTGAGAAATGAAAACGAAGAAGCAGGAAACACACCATGCAGCCCTCCTTAGTCTCCAAGGATCAGACCTCATGTTGGGCAGACTAAAAGTCGTTGCAGCAGAAGACTGAATCTGTCTCTCTGTGTCCCTCCCATCTCTCTAAAGCACATGCGTACCCGCACACACACTAACACACATTACCCCCCCCCCC
>JAHBMJ010005841.1:25000-26952 GCA_018398765.1 Chromera velia | reverse complement strand
ACACACACACACACACACACACACACACATCCATACATACACACAGACACAGATGCACGCATGAGCGAGGAGAGTCCAAAATCCGCAACTGCGCTTCCTTTGAAAAAACGAGGGGGGGAGGGGGGGGGGAGCATAGAAAGAGAAGGGAGACGAAGGGAAAGGAGAGGAAGGGAAGGGAGGTGGAGTGGGGGAGAAACAACGAAGGAATGAAGGAAAAAAATCCGACAGAAACCCAGAGACAGACAGACAGACACACACACACACACACACACGGGGAGAGAAAGAGAGAGAGAGAGACAGAGACAGAGACAGAGAGAAAGAGGCAACCGACATACTTCCAGGCCGTCGGGATTTTTCACAGTCGCCTTGTCAACGATTGCAGCTCCAATCTCGCTGTCCGCTGTGTACGACCTGGAGACCGAAATGGACTTTCTTTTTTGCTTGCATGAATGCATGAAGCATCTCAACGAAGAGAAGAGAACAGCATAGTGAGAGAGGGAGATAGAGAGAATGGATCCTACAGATCAGTGTAGAGAAGCGAAACATATATTAATACAGAGAGAGAAGAGCCGATGGAGGAAATGGACACAAATTGATTTACGAAATTGGAAGGCAAACAATCGTCTATTTACAGCCACTGTGTGTTCCTCACTCCATCTATCAAGTAGATTCACAGATCTGTGACTTGACGGTCGAGAGAGGTCCTTTTTTGTGACAGAGAAAAAGGCAGAAATGTCAATCAATGAATTATTCGATGAAAAAAAAATCACACGGCTGCATTGAAGAAAAGGAAGACGAATGATCGCAACCGAGTTCGTTTCTCTTCACAGTCTTTTGAAGATCCTTTCACGTGATTAATACTGACCGTGCATTGATGTTTGCACTTCCGACGAGAAGCCACCGGTCGTCCACAAGAACTGTCTTGGAATGGATCAATGTATCTGCACTCTTGCTGTGCTGGTTCATTGCATAGATCCTCACCCTGCATGCATTCACATTGTACATCTCATTCTTTTTTTGCATTCGCTCGGCCTCTCTAGTCCATTCTGGCAGGCGGGAAAGAAGAGAACAGAAGCCAAAGACCACAAACAGACATACAGAAGCTAAACAGCAACGAGCAACAGCCCTCACTCACGTGTTCAGAGACCGTTAACCACCCAGCCCACTCACTAAGAGACTGACCGACCGACCTGTGAGCCCCAAATTTTCTCTGGAGTGTTCCCCACATTTTGTCCTGCGACTTGAATCCCCCCCCGTGCGCGAGCCCGTTCCCCGTCCCTTCGGAAGTCGCGGGGGCCAAAAAGACGATTAGATACCTTCACGCATATCAAAAATCTCAATAGACATATATAGTGACGCAAAATCCAACACTCACGGTGAAAGAGGCCAACAAAAACGTCCACACAAATCCCCTGCTTCAACCCTGTCTCTCGCAGGTCGGATTGAAGATACTGAGCAAAGGCCGACCTGGCCGATCTGTATAGACGGACAAAGTGGGTTTACGTATGCAATTGTTTCTTGCATTCGCGGTGCGCTCAGATATGAGAAAAGACTCCTTTCACAAAAACCGGTGCAAGCACACAACGGTGTGTGGGAAATCACACGACCCGTCAAGGCTACGTCCTCCATCGATCGACCAGATCAGCGAAACGATCCGGTGTTAGAGAAAAGCAGCCACCACACACACACACACACACACATGGAATCTCTCAAAGTTCCCACCTGAAAAACTCAACTGACCGCACACCCCTGTACAGAGCCGCCGCGAGTGCATCGAACAGATGTTGCACGAAGATGCCGTACTGGTCCTCGACGATGATGTAGTTACGCGCTCTGTGCACGGCCTTCAAAACCGCCTTGTAGATGCTTATCTGCACGCCGGCATCCACTCACACACTGACTCACTCTTTCATTCATTCATTCATTCATTCATCCATTCATTCATTCGTTCA
>JAHBMJ010005841.1:0-20000 GCA_018398765.1 Chromera velia | reverse complement strand
GCTCGTAGGTGTCCCACCTGCATTCACTTTCATACAAAAAACATCTGTGTGAAAGTAAATGAAAGCACAGGGGCTTGATCGCGTGCTCGTAGGTGTCCCACCTGCATTCACTTTCATACAGAATTCTTTTACAAAAAACTCTGTGTGAAAGTAAATGAAAGCACAGGGGCTTGATCGCGTGCTCGTAGGTGTCCCACCTGCATTCACTTTTCACTGTAGGTGTCCCACCTGAAGATTCCGATCGAAGGTCGACTCGTCAGTGTGACATTGAAATCGATCGCGTCAAGAGAGAATGGAACTAACTGCGTTTGTGTGAAATGCATGCCGCGGAGCATTACGTTACCTCTACGTTCAATACTGTTCAACATATCTCCATACTTGCACCACGGGAGAGGAATTGAGGAGAGAGGGTGTGCAAATGTGGTCGATCGATCAAAGCGCACTGAGGAATTTCTGGGAGTCTTTTTGGCGTGATCTGCATCAAGTCAGGAGGACATCATCCAAAGCTCATCAGATTTCTAGTCCATGTTTGCCAATCGACCGTCTAGCTGCATGCACGCTGATTTGTCTATTTATCTGACCGAGCTACTGTCACGTCCAGTCCCCCGATGAAGGCCGTCAGCACCCCCTTGTGGGAGAACACGACGGCCTTCTGGTGGTGAGACCCTCCGACAGGGGTGCGTCCGTCGATGATCACTTGGGAGGCGGACCTGTAGCATTAATTTATTGTCAGGGTTATGAATGTAAATGATGTATTCAAGTTTGAAAAATCCTCAAAAGGAAATCACACGTGATGGATCAGGAATGATGGGATGGTTACACATCCGACCTGGCGTTGACCGACATATTTGTCCAAATCATCAGTCGGGAGTTTTTGACAGAGTCAAGTGAAATGGACATGTTGAGATTCATTCAATCGTATCTTTGTGCTTTCCTGGGCCTCAACAGCTGTGTTGCCTAGCTTCTGAGGACTCTTTGTCTCGTTGTCTGCCTCGCTGTTCGGATGTTCGGTGAGAGGCTGCCAACCCCTTCCTCGGCTCAGATTGCCTTGCATCATGTAAAATCTTCGCCCAAACATCAAAGCACAACACCACTGCTGCAAGACGAGCTCGTTATCATTTGTTTTTTGTTCTGGCTGATAATTCTGAAGGACAGGGGCAAAAGCAGGACTGGCAATAAAGCAAGAAGCTGAGCTCCAGCTCACTTACTCACTCACTCACTCACTCAAGCACTGACTTTTTGGCAGGGCCGCCTTCCTGAGACATCCAATAGTCGCTCTCTTCCTGGAAGAATCTGAAGAAAGCAAGTTTGGAAGAAAGAAAAGGGGGAAGGAATGGACGGAGGTTGCAGTATCAAACGGAACCGGGGACAACCGTTCTCGTGAGTGACAGAAAAGCAAATGTAGGAGTAAAATCAAACCGACACAAGTCTTCCCATTTGAACGTATATCTGTATAAACTGTCTCCGCACAGAATTGAATGCGTGTATACATTTCCGTATGCACAGCGGTTTGTTCCATGCTTGCAGATGCCCAATTCAGAACTTAAAGAGCTGACACACGCGCCGCATAACAGGAATAATTTACAAGAACACAGTATACAAACAAATGTATGCATGCCTTTGTGGGTGTCGACTGACGGACGGACTGTTGGATTGCCTGATGGTCCATTTCGCTGTCTGCAAAGACGTTTCTCCACGCGAGAATGCGCATGGCGATACCCTTCTCGATAGTCTTCCCCCAGACTTGAGAGAGGTCAGTTAGGTGGGGGAACTCTGTGAGGTAGTTCAGAGCCACACTCATCGGTCCTGCATGCACAAATCAAACAGAAGAGAGAGAGACTTCAAGAGTAATCAAACAACAAACAGGGTTGGTGTGCAGACAGACGGGGGGGNTCTCTCTCTCTCTCTCTCTCTCTCTCTCTCTCTCTCTCTCTCTCTCTTTCTCTGTCTCTGTCTCTGTCTCTGTCTCTGTCTCTCTATCTCGGTCTCTGTCTCTGTCTCTGTTTCTGTGTCTGTGTCTGTCTCTGTCTCTGTCTCTGTCTCTCTATCTCGGTCTCTGTCTCTGTGTCTGTGTCTGTTTCTGTCTCTGCCTTCTCTGCCGGTCAAGCTGCCCCCCCATGTAATAACAGCTTGACAATAAAATCTGTCGACGGACCCATGAGCCACGATGCCTGTGTCATGAAAGTCGACTGATCGATTTCTTCATCCGGCATTTGCCAGAAGAGCTCGTGGGCCCTCAGATAACTCCGAAGGAAGTCCGCACCGTCCGGGACAAGTTTCACGATGTTCCCCTCTGTCCACAACCTGCAGCAACCAGGCACCTAGCTACGTATCTCCTGACATCCGTACGGTCAAGCTGGGTCAACTTCCCCCGGCATCTAGACACACACACACACACACACACACACACACACAGAGAGAGAGAGAGAGAGAGAGAGGAGAGAGAGATGGAAAGTTCGGGCAGACACATGGCCACTCGACAGACAGACATGCATACAGTGTGTGTGGAATGTCAAAGACCATTTACAGGATCGCGCAAAGCTCTGTAGGGCTGTCATCCACACAGATGCGCATGAGCATTCGTTTCATGCACATCTTTCGTTAAACAAACTGTTCGTTCATTCAAACGGACTTCACGGTGGTGTCGTCGTAGTTTTTTTTTTTCCTTTCATGCATTTACTTTCTCGATCGTTCGAGCTGACTTCACGTTGGTGTCGTCGTGGGACGAGCACCTGTATCCCTCCTTTCGCAGCTCTGCTTCTGCCTCCTTGTTTCCCGCCTTTGCACACGTCTCTCTGTCTATTCCTCCCATAGCAAGCGTCATCTCCTTCTTGCTCAGGAACCTGCAGAATTAAGGGCGGCGGGGAAGAACTTTCGTACCAACGTGGGCTCGATCATTCAATATTAGAGAAGAGCAACCATGCAGCGTCTCAATGCCGGATACAAAATCGAAGAACTGCGGGAGCACATGCCTCAAAGAGAAAATTAAGAGTATCGTACCAACATGACCTTCGCTGGGAACAAGATTTTTGTGTATTCTTGCTCAGAGAGAAGGCTTCAGCAATCAACCTCCGAATCTCGACTGCCTTTACCTTCATACAGAAAAAAAAAATGCATTCTTGCTGAGAATGCTTCACCAATCAACCACCGAATCTCGACTGCCTCCGCTTCTCTGTTTACGATGAACACATAAACGTCAAGGAAGAGAATAATTCCTGAATACACGCAGAAAGTTTGTCCTTTTCACTTCGAGGCCCGTGCTACCGCTCCTCCTGAATGTACTCAGTGGCTGCCTTTCCAACAGTCTAGCTTCACAAAGAGACAGACCCCCCTCTCTGCCAACCAATGCTCTGGGCTTCCATCCGTGTCCGCAAATGTGCCGCCCCCATTCGCTACCATCACGCTCATCTCACTGCACTCCTCGCTCTTAAACTTCCATCCTGAATCGCATTTCTGCACACACGCACACACACACACACATACGTCCCAACACGTGCCAGATACTTGCAATCTGAGTAGGGCAAAGAGCATCTACAAAAATGCACAAGACGAGGAATACATACATACATACATATATATATATATATATACATACCGATGGGTACACACAAAAAAACAGACCTGCTTTCCTACGTAGTGGCACACTCCTTGACTGAACCTGTCTACTTTGTGCGTACAACCTCATGGCGATTCATCCAAGAGCAACATCCTCATCCGTGCATACAAGATCTCTCACAAACCTTCGACGTGGACGGATGGACGGACTGACACTTATACCGCCATTCAGCCTAAAGAAAAGAAAAGAAAAAACTGACCACACCGATGTAGAACCTCCTGGCTGTTGCCCCCCTGCACCTATCCTGAGGGGCCATCCCTTCGTCTGCGCAGTATCCGCACTCACTGTCCCACACAGAGGACTTTGTGGACACACAGGCTGCGCATTTAGTTTTCGTCTCGCACTTACTGTCTACAGACTGAAGCAAAGAGACTTCTTGTCCTTCTCCCTCCAATGAGTTTTCTTCGCCTCTTGACTGACTGGCCTCTCCTTCCTCCTCCTGGACAAGTGAAGTGTATCGCGTCCATGCCTCTTTGTCCTTCTCTGCCCCTTCTGCGAAGGATGACAGATCTGGAGGGCAAAGAGAGGTTTCTCCCGTCTCCGTCTCCTCCGTGAGATTGCGGTCCTTCTTTTGTCGGGCTGTCCTTAGGGCGTGGGAAGGGGTGAGGAGCACAGAGAAAAGAGCAAGGCAGGCTGCAGAGAGGAACGGGAACCGTGCCCTCATCTTGTGCAGCTTTATGTACGTATCGAAGTTGATATACAGGACTCTTTGCTGAAGTTCGTTCAGAAGTATATATGCATGTCAGTTGTGTTCGTTGAGTCGGCTGCTCGATTGTCTTTGAGCCCTTATCTGTCGGGTCCTTCTGCAACAAGCAGCTGTCTTTTTGGATAAACCAGCGGATCACGCTGCAGCCCTGAGTATGCGTTCCTTTCCTTGATCGATGATCTGTATGTAGCTATTTTAATATATAGCATGCATGCAGTTGCATGTATATATGCAGTGATGTGAAAACATCAAATTCGCGCGCGGTGCGCGCGCAAGGCCGAAATGAGTTTGCCCCAAACGCAGTGCTGACAGATTCTGACGTACATGCAGAAAATAAGTTTTTGGTGAAAAAAGTCATTTTTTACGGGAAAACTCGCTCCGAAACTTGAGTTCAGTTCACAAAATGACTTTTTTTCAAGTTTGTGTCAGGCGTGTTTCTTCGATCGACTGATCGATCGATCTATAATAAACTTGCGATGTATGTTTCTTTATGAATAATTTTTTTGGACATTAAATTTTAACTTCGATCATCTATATATCCTCAGTGGCAGCCCACGTATATATATCTGCTCGATCTGCCCTCTTCTCCTGTACACCTCTTAGTGGTTCACATTTCTCCAAAAGATCAACACAGGCTCAGGAAACTTACAGCCGAGCGCCCCTGTCTATAGAGTCACTGACAACTTTAAGTTTCAGTGTCATACAGCAAAAGCGGATAGACACCCGTCGAATCTCCCAAGCGATATGTGCCTCAAGACCCTTCTCTTCCTCTGTGCCCTGCTGGCGGTGGTCTTGCGTCCCGAAGCCAGGTGAGGAGTGCATGAGAACACTATGAAAATGCATGCAGATGAATTTAGGAAGCACTGAAAAGACGTTCCATTGGCCCTACATATTTATGTTCAATTGTATCGGTATCCTCTTCAGTCGCAGTGCTCCAATGTTTCCTTCCGATGGCCTTGTAGAGATTTTGAAGATGCCCTCCCTCTACATAAGATTTCATTGTACCGCCTGGCGGCCCGGAATTTGGGCGTCGAACCTCTCTGCCAAACTTGCTTGCCTATATAGTCGTTCCCTGTAGACTGCTCTTCTATATATATGCTTCCGAATCTTTTGCCGTCTCTCCGTCCGCGGCATCTCTCTGTGTGCCGGCAAATCTTGCGTGCTGCATTCTGAGATGCTTTACACTGTGGAGTTGGCCGCTTCTCTTTTCTTATTTCAGTCTTGTCTATTCTTTTCTTTGTCCTTTCTGTCTGAAGCAATTGGCATGCAGAAAGATTCAATACCGATAGAGCCGTTAATATTTATATATATTATATCTGTTATGTATACTTTTCTCTCTGCAGAAACCTTCTGAGCGAAAGAGATGCACTTTCAAGTCAGTCTTATCTCTCTCAATCCATGTCCTCCTTTCTACTTCCCTCTGCCCCCTGCGGGTCTGTGTGTGCGGGTCTCCTTCGGCCTGCATGGGTACATCGATCCATGTTCTTTTTCTATCTCATCTCGCCTTCTCTCTCTCTCTCTCTCCCTCTCTCTCTCTCTCTCTCTCTCTCTCTCTCTCTCTCTTCACTTGGACTTGGACTGTTGGGCACGGCCACGCTCTCTAGCGATGTTCTTCCGGATTTGTTCCTCCGGTTCTCTGCCCTTTTCCTCCCGCCGGCGGTCTTCTCTCTTTGTATCTTCATATCAGATTGACCCGTCCTTCTCCCACTCTCGGATTCTTTTTTGTCGGACAATGTATTAATTCTGAATCTCGTGTGTGGTCTCACTCTTGCATGCAATTTTTGGACCCCTCTCGCCTGGCGCCTTTCTCTCTGTGACTCACGATGCAGTGACCAGCTTTGGTGGCAGCTTTTTCTTTCATACATGCATTTTCTGTATGAAAAAAGAATTCTGTATGAAAGAAAATGCATCCTCTCTGTGACTCACTATGCAGTGACTTCTGGCGGTGGCAGCTCTGGCGGTGGCAGCTCTGGCGGCTCCAGAGGTGGCTCCCGGGGCGGTTCCCGGGGCGGCTCGAACGGCGGTTCCCAGGGGGGCTCCAGCGGCGGCAGCCGCGGTTCTCCTCACCCTGTCTATGTGCACACCTCCCCCACAGCCCACGTGGTCGACACCGCCGCCACCACATACATGTACACAGGCGCAGGAGGAGACCCGAAGAAAAGGAAACCAGAAGAAGTGAACCCGCAGAACAAGTGAAAGAGGGAAAAGTGAGGGAAAGACAACATCGCAGTCAGGCAGTCAGTAGAGGTCAAATGAGGGGAGTAAAAAGAAAAGGCGGGGGCAGGAAAGTGATGGTCAATAAGAGAAACAAGAGAAGACAGATAGGTGCATGCACTTCTGACCGAATGAGCAAAAGAAAAGTGATGCATCCAGCAATGGACGTCTCTCTTATCCGAACAGTGCGAAATTTCCGGCTCCCCTCCTTCCATCACTCCTCGTTCCTTTCTGAGTCTCAACGCAAAGCCAGACACTGCGGCACGTTCGTTCACTGGCTTCCATTCTTTCAATCCATGCACATTGCGAGCTTGATTCGAACCAAAAAAGAATAAGAGGAAGTCAAGAGAGCAAAACATGATGCCATGCCCGTAAGAGCCACACAAACAGGCTTCAAAGTTGATCTCACGGTTCTCGCCACTAAGGAACGTTCAAATCTCCAGAAGTTTAATTGGTCATGCATGTCCCGTCACAGGACTGCACGTTCGCTGAGATTCACTGGAGTCCGGAAAGGTAAATGAAGAATTCGTACAGAAGTTTTAAGGGGAACGAAGCTTTAATTCTTGAGCTGAGGCACCAGTCCTTCTGCCAGTGGGTCGTTCAATTTGTCTGTGTATTATCTAAATCATAACTTCACAAGTGCACAACTATCACTACATTAAAAAAATAAAAGATTTAGATTTTGCTTTAATAGATTTTTAGTTGACATATAATAGTTGTGCTAAGTTGTGCAGCAGCACTGCAGCTAAAAGAAACCCCTACGTACTCCTAAGAATCTTTTAAAACTTATGAGATTGTATGACATTGCTCTGGTTTGTAGACGTACTCAGAAATTTTCGATCATAATTTCATAAAGTTTCACAAACGTCGCACCTCAATGATGAAGGCTCGTTCTGGTTTCAAAGTAAAAGACCAGTTAATTAAAAATTTAGAAAAACGAAGAAAAACAATATGCATTAATTAACATAAATAGAAAATGGTCAGAATATATTAGAAATAAAAAGAGTTTAAACTATACGCATAATTAAAAATATTTAAAAGGAAAAAAAAAAATAAATAGGTTATACGCATATCATTTTTAATGAATCGTTTTTCTTGCCTTTACTAGTTTCTTATACCCAGTCACCTTCTTCCTCGAGAGCCTGTTACACTGCCTGTACTGCAGCCATGCTTCTTATTGTAGCTTTACAGGTTGGGTGACTTAATCGGATCTAGTTGTCAGATTTGGGAGCATGTTAGTAAAAAGTACTGTTAGATTTTGTGCTGTTTGTAGTATTAACAGACAGAGCATTACGCTGCATTAGGAGAGGGAGCGTTAGCAGTACTAAGGAGAGCAGTTTACCAGATCGATTGCAGCGAGAACAAACACCAGACCTAGCAGAGTGGCAAGGATAGTGAAAGCTAGAATCCAGCTTGCAGTGATTAGAGTCTTGGTTTACTGTATGAGGGGGGAGAGAAAGCCAAGAAAGCAACCGCGTGGAGAGTGTTCCCTAGGCATATTATAGTAGAAAAAAAAAAAAAAAACCAAAATTGACTTCTTATTTTTTTTTTTTTGTACAACACCTAAGCAACACTTATGCAACATCAAAACAACACTTATACAACACTTGAACAACAGTTGTTTGTCACCTAACATCGTCGGAAAAAAAAAAATTGTGCGAGAATGGGCTTAAATTATTTTTTTTTTCTCTGTGATAGGCCTAGATAGGCCCAGGAGTGTTCTACTGTTCTTTTGCGAGTGTTAGGGCTATTGCTGTGGCGTAGGCACCGACGGATACTGATGGAGATGGATGGAGATTGGGAGTAAATAGAGAGCCTCAGTTTTGAAACCAAACTTCTAGACTGGACCGAATGCATGTAACATCACTGGCATTGTGACGTCAAAAAAAAAAAACTTGTGAGTCAAGTTGTGACTTTTAAAAAGTCACAAGTGCCTGCATGGCGTCTTCATATGCGTTGCATATCTTAGACTGCTCAAACGGTAAAAGGAAGACACACAGGGATCGGACAGCCTGAGTGCTTGGGGCACTCACCTTCGCCACAAAAACTGCCGTATGTGCATGACAGTCCGGAATCTTGCGTTACGGGACCGTGCGCGCGAGTGAGGCAAAAAAAAAGCATGTGCGAAGCCGAATGAAGCCGATATTTGAGAGACGGCAAGTGATGGCAAGTGATATATAAGCCCTGGCAAATTTTTTTTGTCGACCTCTGTCGATCTGACACAGATTCATGATTCTTCAGAACACTGCCACACACTTACATGAAGAAGCATGAAGCATCCTTGACGTGTTGTTTGTTTCTGTTGTTTCTATGATTGTCTGAGTGCACCCGTCTTGTGAGAGTGATCTCCCATTTGAACACCAGAGAAGATCTTTCAGATTGGTCAGAATGAAGGCTTTTCTCCTCTGGCTGTTGGGGTGTTGCATTGTTGTTTCGGCCTTAGGGAAGGACGCAGGTGAACACCCACCGCCAGATCCTGATGCGGAGTCGACGGGTGAGGTGGAAACAGGAGAGATAAAGAAGGAGGATGTCTCTCTTTCGATCAACGCTGACGATTGTACGGACTTCACTCTCCCAATTTCTGTTGATGCGATCAACGCCACTGGGGCCAACGAAGTGACGGCAGAGCTCTTCGGAGAACCCGACTCCGTCCAGTGAGTTTGTCCTCTTTCTGTTCTTTCTCTTGCCAGAAGGAGCACGCGTAAGAATGTGTTGCGACCCTCCTGATGTTCCTTGATTCAGTGTGTCTCTCCGTCTCTCAGTCTGCTGTTGCTGTCTTCCCTTCTCCCTCTTCCCTTTCCTGCTGCCGCCTTCATTCCCGCCTGCTTCCCTCCTTCTCGTCCCTCCTTTTCATGCTTCGCTGAATTCATTCTCACTTCCTGTCACTCTTTCCCTCCTCAATCCTTGCGTCGATGTGGTAGGTGACTCATATCGGCAGACAAGGAACATCGTCACCCCTCTCTTCCCTCTCCTGACCCTACTGCTTCACCTGCTTCCTGCCGCTGCAGGTGCTTCAAGGCCTCCCACGACCTCAAACACCTCCCTCCCATCGCTGGTAAGCCTTTGACCACCACTTTCTTTCTGTGGGCCTGTTTCCTTTTTCTTCTTTTCCTATCTTTAGCCAATGCAGATGATTGGGGAGTAGAGCGAGTGAGCAGACCACAACTTTTCTCAGCCTTGCTGCTTTTCGATCCGTCGTCGCTCTCTTCTTCGAAGCCTCGTTCTCTGCCGTGGACGAATTTCCGTTTGCCCTCTGAACCCGCCCCTTCAGCCATCAATGTGAAGATCAACGCCACGGCTCCGCACATCCTGATGATGAAGTACGGGGCCAATCCGACGGCCTTCAATTATGGTCAGTCAGACCGAAGGAGAAGTGTGCGTGGGAGTCTGTGCACAGGCGGAAGCTTGAAAAGGGCGATGGGGGGGTGTTGCTTTGAGAATCCCGTTCGCTTGTTTCTGTCTTGAGTGGGAAGTGGGGGAAAGAAGAGGAGGAACGAGATCTGCTTTCCTGAAAGAGAAGAAAGAGCGATACAGAGCGACGATTCGCCTTCTCTTTGTGTTTGCATTTTATCCCTAAATCACGCGTCTGTGTCGAGAATCCAGGAACATCCGTTTGGGATTACGGTGCCTTGAAGGCGGGCGAAGGGAAGTAAATGAAGATACAGGAAAGGAAAAGATTGTGGGCCAAAAAGTGGGAAAGGAAAAGGAACAGATTTTCGTGAATGAAATAGGCAGAAAGAGAAGAGTCCATGACGATTTACCTCTTTCTGTTTTGCCCTCTCCCTTCTCTCTTCTCCTTTCTGCCCTTCTGCAGATGCTGCGGATTTCTGTTCTTGGCTTCACAGCTCGACCACTTCCGAGCTCACCATTCTCTCCGACGCAGACAAGCGAGCTGCCTCCTTCTTCTCCCAGCCGGTGTACATCGCTGTGTGGTGGCGTCCCTTCGGTCCTTTGAAGAAGGCGATGGTGCAGATCATGGAGGACAATCAGGATTCGTTCATTGCGCAAGTGACAGAACTGGCCAACACCAATTTCACCAAGACCTTTCCGCTCGTTGCCACGATGACCACAACAATCCAATTCCAACACCAGCTCTCAACAGATACCCCCACAGTCTCCAAAGATGACCTCACAACAGACGCTCCCACACGCCCCCCACCCGACCCCACAACAACCACCAAAACAGAAAACTCCACCACCACCGCTGCATCCAACGAGACAATGGCATCTTCTTCAGACAACTCCACAACCACCACCACGACCACCACAACAGCAGATGACACCACAACTACTACCACCACCACCACTTCTTCAACCGACAAACCCTCTGACAGTCGCCGTCTCCTCATCCAAAAATCTTCTCCGTCTGATTCGGATTCCTCCGATGACCTTGCCACCTCCACAGCCGATTTCGATTCTCCCCTCTTCACCGCCCTCTCTTCCTGCCACATGTTCGATGCCTTCGTTGACCTCCACACTCTATTCGCAGACCTCCTTTCTCCTGTCTCCCCTGTAGGCCCCTCCACCCCCCCTCCCTCCGCCTCCCGTCTCCTGAAAGACAAAGACAAAGAAAAAGACGATGCAGCAGATCCACTGCTGGAGAATCCTCTCGGCGTGGGGCCTGTGCTAGATGGGGGAGATAACTCCACATCCGCAGAGGAGGACGCCGGGGGTGATTCTATTGAGGGCAGAGGCGATTTTGTTCCCTCCCCCCCTCCTCCCCCCCCTCCCCCCAGTCTCCCTTCCTTGAATGCAGAGACATTCTCGATGTTGAATCTGAAGGAAGATCCGTTCAAGCTCGTCACTTGTGCAGACATTCAGTTAGATCTGGCAAAGGAGGAAGATAAGGAGAAGGTGATGAAAAAGAAGGACAAGGACAGTGCCCCAACAGCAGAAGAGGCAGAGACAGAGAAGAAGGAGATGGAAGAACAGACACTTCTCATGGCTGCGTGTGACGGTGTGAGTGCCCCGGCATCATGGGAGAAAAAGGTCTGGGTGGACCCCGGCATCCCGACCTTCATACGGGTCGAGTATGCACAGACCGCAGCGGAGATTGCATCACCCCTGACACTTCTCTCAAAGAGACAAGACCGCAGCGACAAAGACAAAGCAGCCGAGGAAAAAGGCAACGATCAGAACCCCCCTTCCCTCCGTCGTCGCCGCCTTGCGGGTGACGACTCTGTCGATCCCCATGCCAAAATTTTCATTCCGGGACTGACCCTTTCGGGAATCACCCCTGACGTCAAAGTCCTCGGCCTGGCCTCCAGAGCCCAGGACGTACTCACCATTGACTCAGCCAAGTGCGCCAAACAACACCAGAACCCCTTCCATCCCGCTCCCACAGGCTGGCTGTGGCGCCGCCGCCTTGACACTGTAGTCGACACCTCATCCCTCTCTGACGACAACTACGGCCCATCCGTTCTTGCCATGACACCCCTGACGGACGGGGGAGAGACGGCAATTGCCGTCTCACCGCTTGACCCACAGGGGCGACAGCCCCCCCACCCGTCTCTGGTGTTGGACGGTTGGATCGAGAATGAACTTCGTGTGTGTGCAGGAAAGGAGGATGAGATTAAGGAGGATGGAAGTGAGGGAAGCAGGAGACTACAGGGGCAGACGGAAGATGGGGGGACAGCAGGGGTGATGTACTTCCTGCTCTTCTCCCGGCAGCCGACTGAAGTGACTGCAGCAGTCAGATACAGACTGAAGGAGGAACCAGTGGGAGGGGCGAAGGGTCTAGTAGGGAGGATCCAGTCGACATTCTCCTATCTTTTCGTCAGTCCAGAAAAAAGAAAGGGGCCTCATTTTCTCCTATCTGCTCATCAGTCGAAGAGAGGCAAAAGAGGGAAGAGAAGAAAGGAGTGTGTCTTTGACGTTTCCTTTCAGAAAATTCTCTTTGAACGAAGAAAAGGAGGAAAGTAGCATTTTTAATCAGCTTGTGTGATTTTTTCTCTGTCTCTCTACCGTTTGTGGACATGCGGCTTTGGTTCTTTCCATTCTTCTGTGCTCACAGTACAGACTTTGTGTTCCTCTCTGTGCCCATCCTGTGTGTGTCCTCCTTCAAGCAGAAGGCGTTCCTGGTGCTCGTGGGTCTGATTTTTGTGGTGGTTCTGTTGGTGCCCTCTTGTATCCAGAACATGAAGCAGAGGATGTCTGGAAGGGGGGGAGAGGGAGACGAGGAGGAGCGATCGATGATGTCATCTCACGGGGATCATGACGAGACATCGAGCGAGAATATGAGTCAGTCAGTCAATCAGTCAACCAGTCAGAAGACACGCTTGCTCAGTCAGTCAGGTCAAACTCAGTTACGAGGGGTCGTGAAGGGAAAGGCGAGGCTCTGCCAAATCCTCCTAACCGGTTGAACGGACAAGCAAGCCTCCAAGTACAGAGGCTATGAAGCACATCAATACAGAGTTTCACGAGGGAAGGAAGGAAGGAAGGAAGGAGGGAAGGAAGGAAGGAAGGAACGACGGAAGGAAGGAAGGGAAGGAAGGAAGGAAGGGAGGAAGGAAGGAAGGAAGGACGGACGGAAGGAAGGAAGGACGGAAGGAAGGAAGGAAGGAAGGAAGGAAGGAAGGGACGCAGTGCATCGATCCATCCGTCCTGCAGTGACTTCAAACAAATCGGGAGTCCGTTTTTGTGTTTCCAGTTCTACCCCCTCACAATCAATTTGTCGCTCAATTCATGTGTCCAAGCTTCTGGAATCCCCCAGCCTCAAAAAGAGCACGTAAACTCTAAGACCCGCTCTAGTCCAGCGACAGCGTGAGTGCCAGTGAATGAGTGTTCCACCAAGCCGAAAGGCAAGTCATTGAAAACATGGCAATTCCATTCCCTTTCTCCGCAGGCTACTACCCAGGCGAGGCTGCAGGTAGCAACGGGCCCATGCGGCAGGTTCAGCGTGCAGCCGAAGGGGCCTGGAAGTTCATGCGTCGTATGACCACAGGGAGGAGCAGCACAGAGGAGACAGAGGCCCTCGCAGGAGGAAACGGAGGTCTGACAGAAGACGAAGACGATGGGGACACATGGAATTCAGATCTCAACTCCTCCCGTTCTTCTCGTACGGGGGCGGCCACCCACAGAGGCGCAGGGCACGGTTGGCGGCCCGTGCCGCATAACCAGAAGTACAGCGCTGAGTATAAAAGCCCTGCAGAGGGGGGGGAGGAAAGCCCTCATGCTGACCGTGAGGCAGAGGAGGAGGAGGACGAGGAAGAAGAATTGGATTCGGCTTTTGAGCCTTCGGAAGCAGACACAGACCAGCAATCAGAGCGTCATCAGGACTCGACCTCATCCGTGTCTCCCTCCATCGGAGGTGGCAACGGCAGGAGAGGGGAGGCCGAAATGAAGAGAGCAGAGGACGGGGCCAGGGCCGGGGCGTCACCTTCCGGGTCCTGTTCCACCCCGGAGCCCCGCCCTCATTTCCACTCCTACGGTCCTTTGAAGCAGCTCTTCAACAATAACACACAGTAGGCCTGTCCACGTAGGGCAGGGGTCTGATAGAAGGAATGGATGGAAAAGGAAGAGGGGAGGTGAAGGTTGCTTGAGAGACGGCAGGAGGGATGGATCGGTTAGAGACGCGCCTTTTCTTTCTTTCACCTTCTCTTATCAGTCGGCCAGTTGGTCGGTCTGTCATTTCTGAGGAGGGAGGGTTGAAAGAAATCATGTGGGCATTGTGTTGAGGTCTTCCTCTCTCTTGTCTCTCTGTCCGTCTTTCTTTCTGTCTGTCTCTGTCTGCCTCTCTACCTGTCCTTCTGCTCCGTTGTCTGCCAGTCTGTGCTTCTCCTTTTCTTTCTTTCTTTCTTTCTTTCTTTCTTTCCTGCCTATCTGACTTGTGTCCCCATCGGTCTGCGCGACTTCAATCCTGCATCCGATACGTACGGAGTGCCTTTCGGGACCTCCAGAGAGAATGCAGACAAGTGGGGAGGAAGAACAGCGAATTCAAGAAAAACGAAGGACTATTGATTAGACTTGCAGAAAGAAAAATAACTGAGACGGAAAATCTTGTCACCGTAAATTCATAAAGGAACGGAGCAAGGAAGGGACCCGCAGTGAAGCGAAACTGGGGAGGGAGAGAGGGAGTTGCTGTAGCCACGTGAGAGGGCAGAGAAGGAGGAAGGGGGGTTCTTTGGTCCTCCGTGCTGCCTCTTTCTCTGCTTCTCCCTGCTTGGTTCTTTGTATTCTGCGCTCTCTGTCTCTCTCTCTTGGTGGCGTGGAGGTCTTTGGGCGTCTTTTTTACACTCTGCGCTTCGTTTTCTTCTTTGAATCTGTCTGTCTGTCCATCTGGATTGCTGCTGCCGTTTCTCTTCTCTTCTGTTTTCTTTTGTTCGTGTGAATCCGGGAGTGTTCCCTTTTCCGGGCCCTCCTGAAAGTGCTTCGCGGAGACCTTCGTTGCTTGCCTGCCTGCCTTGTCCGTGACACGAGGGGTATCCTCTCTCTCTCTCTCTCTCTCTCTGTGTGTGTGTGTGTGTGTGTGTGTGTGTGTGTGGGTGGGTGTGTTCGGTATCCTCCCGTGTTCGGGTGCCTTGCTTGGATGGATCTGCGGTGTGTCTGTTGTCTCCTTCGTTCCTGGAGGTGCCTTGGAGGGCGTTCGGAATAGGAGGTGAAGAGAAAAGGAAGGGGAGAGAAGAAGTGACAGTGGAGGGACTTGGTCGAACGGGTAATTGGCACTCTTCGGAGGGTCAGTGCTTGAATGAGTGAATTCCGGTATGTGGAGGATTGCTGTGTAAATTAAGATAAGCAGCGGTGCTTGTGCTTGAATGCTGAATGTGTGTTGACACGGGATCGATCGAGTCAAGCACAGACCTTTGAAAGAGGAGTTGGCCCACAGACAAACGGAGAGTGAGAAACAGGAGAGGAGAGGGTTCCCTCTCTCTCCAGTTCAGGGCCGTCTGAGGTGTAACTCGCCTCTGCGTTTCAATTGTCGGATCCATCCAAAAGCCGGTACGGGTTTGTGAATTTGTGTTGGGACAGGATAGGACAGGAGAAAAATCGAGAGGAGAACAGTGGTTGCCATGCAGGAAGAAGATGCCTTGCATAGGTAGTGATAACAGTTGTGGGTCTGTGACTCACATACTTGACCGCCCATAAAAATGCTCAAGAAAGTATAAAAATAGCTAGATCCAACTAAGAGTATATAATATAACGTTCAAAAAAAAAAGTATTTGCCATGCAGTGTCCAAAACTTTTTTTTCTAATAAGATACCAAACCGGTAGAAAAACTAGCATGGGATTATCATCCCCTATATTCAATATCCCCATATATAGTCTAGTATATATCTAGGTATATATATACTTATTGATGAAACTCTTATGAATCATCGAATTACAGTCACGGGGAAGAGAGATCTCGAATTCCCCTTCTGGTTCAGCTTCCCTACTGTTCGTAATTCATACGTCTATTGTCGTTCTCAAAGAGTCTGTCAGCGTATTCTCTTAGTACAATCACTTCGAGCTGGACATAATTGTATTCCAATCGATACGCTCTATATTGTTCAGACTGCAAACTGTGTGAGGAAATTATGTAATTGAATCAATGCAATTTGCATGCATGCAGGCAAATTAAATGTATACGCTCACACAGCGTGTGCGCCTGCATACAACCTTCCACTTCCTTATGCATTGCGCCTTTGGTCTCGCCAAAATGCTTTAGGATTCGTCAGCGCATTACTTTCTTTTTGAGCGGAGCGGTGCTTTCATTCCCTTTTTGACTTATTGCTCGAACAAGGCACGACGTCGTCTATGCTTCATCTGCTTTCTGTCTTTCTTCATTTATCATTGAAGAGAGAACTTTACCTCAAAGGATTCGTCAATACATTTGAAGACAAGTCTGCAAGCAGGGCGAGAGAGATCTCTGACATTCTGTCTGGTGAAAGAGTGTTCTCAAATTATATCCAAACACAACGATCAACTCTTACTTTCACTTCTGTGATGCATGAGAACGAGAAAAAGACTGAAAGATCACAGACAAGGAGAGAGTTCTCTGTTTTTGTATCCTTTTCTTTTCGAGGTGCTGTTCATTTTTTTTTCTTTTCACTCCTTACTCACTTTCCTAACCATTTTTCCACCCTCCTGACTTGTTGCCTCCTATCGGTTTTATTTCGACATGCGCTCTGACAAAGGTATTCAGATTCTCCTTCCACCTTCTCTCGATCACTGCCGCAATGGCAGGATCATCCTTCGCGATCTGACTGTTCAGGGCAGTGTTGATCGCCGTCTCTGCTGCCACCAGCCATGCCTTTCCCCATGGGTAGCCTTACTGCTCTTTCCCTTCCTGCATATTACCACCTGCCCACTCTTTCTCTTTCTCTCTCTGAGCATGCTGTGTAAATCTTCTGTTTTCTCTGTCTTTCTGTTTCTGTCCTTTCTGCTTCTTGTCTTTCCTTTCTGCTTGGGAGATATTCTGCCTCCCTGCTCTTTCCCAACTTTTCGGGTCCTGCAACTCCATCAGCGGACCTGCGGCTTTCATCACGTATATGCCCTTCTCATAAGGGTGAGGTACATGCACACCGTTTACCATGTCACCAGGCTGAGGCCCTGAGGGGGAAGGGGCTTGTATACCTCATCAGGGAGTGTCTTTCCCAAATCTGTCCCCCAAATATCCATCCACGTCTCGTAATCCCGAGTGTACCCCTCCACTCTGTTGTTAATATTTTGTTGTCTGTTGCCTGAGAGGAGGCCCTCAGAGGCAATGCCCATGATCATCGAGATGAAAGGGACGTTCTCCCTGAGGTCGAGCTTCTGGATCTTGTCCTCTTGATCTGCAGGACAGTTTCTGTCCCACTTATCCTTTGTGCGAATAGGGAGCTCGATCTCCGCTATCTCGGCTAGGGGGGTTTGGATCTCATCAAGGTAGAGGGCAGGCTCTTGTCCTTCAAGCTGTCCTCTTTCGACTGTCTTCACAAGCTGGATGAATTTCTGCCAGACAAGGGAGTACAGGTTGAATCTCACTTGGGATCGGACGAATGCAAGGACACAGGCAAAGCATTTGTCAAGCGGGATCGTGGACGAAACCCGTCCGAGCTTGTTCACAATACCGTCTTTGATCTTCTCTGGGAGCCAGAGCTTGACCTGGTTGGTGATGAAAAATCGGAGGTCTGCGCACTCAGAGAAGTCGTCGTTGATGGTCACGGAATTCAGACCAGCCTCTCTGCTGGCTCGCCCAGCAACCTTGAAGAGGGAAATCAGGTACCTGGCAGGCCCATCCTGAAAAACCAAGTCCTGCATTTCCATTCGAAAAGCATTCTCGATGTCGGCATGGATGCTCTTCAGGTTGGCGGCTCCAATGACGTTGGGAGCAAATTTTTTGGCAGGGTGCCAAGATTGTAGCTCTACCATGCTCTACCTTCTCTTCATCTTTCAACACCTTGCACTTTTTATTTGGGTTCTTCGGCTGCATTTCAATGCCATCGATAGAGATGCTAGTGCACGTGAAGATTCTCTTAAAATTGCGGACAAATTTACTCCCCTCATCCTGTTTGATATACAGGTTGGGAAGGAAGGTGAACGACATTTTCTGACCGCTTTTAAGGAAGAGAAGATGCTACGCGACAGACCACAAGGACGGTCTGCCCCACTTCCGTGTCACCACCTGATGAAACTCTTATGAATCATCGAATTACAGTCACGGGGAAGAGAGATCTCGAATTCCCCTTCTGGTTCAGCTTCCCTACTATTCGTGATTCATACGTCTATCGTCGTTCTCAGAGAGTCTGTCAGCGTATTCTCTTAGTACAATCACTTCGATCTGGACATAATTGTATTCCAATCGATACGCTCTGTATTGTTCAGACTGCAAACTGCATGAGGAAATTATGTAATTGAATCAATGTAATTTGCATGCATGCAGGCAAATTAAATGTATACGCTCACACAGCGCGCGCGCCTGCATACAACCTTCCACTTCCTTACGCATTGCGGCTTTGGTCTCGCCAAAATGCTTTAGGATTCGCGTAAGGAGGTAGCTCCTCTTCTCCTAAGTGAGCGCACTTAGTTAGGTTAGATCTCTACTACGGAAAGTCTGTCAGTGCAAGGTTCACTTCCAAACTGCTTCTAGAAGCTTTGCAAGCAACTGTTGTTTACTCAATCCAGGCTATATGCAGCTGACTGAATTAATTCCACTTTATTTCTATTTTATTTAATTCTCTTCTAATACAGACTGGCATGGCGGCGCCTCCATGAGCCTGCATGCATGTGTTGGTCTCTAAGCTGCGGACGTCCCGTGCGGCGGCGGTGCGCGTTAGTTCGGCTCACCCCGGGATTGGCCAGTCCCATGGCTCGCCTCACTATGTTACGTGCCCCTCCCCCTTGGAGCGTGTGTCCCACGTGCTCTGTCCTTCTTCTCAGCTTTTCTGCGGTTAACTGCCAACCAAAATTGACCATGCAATTCCTGTCTATTCACTTTGATCGTTGCTTGAATTCTTCGATTTTCTCCTTTGCATTTCGGAGGTGGGAGACTGGCTTCCAAGACGCTTCACTCTCAGGGAACCCCACCCATTGCACACGGTATTGGGTTCTCTGCCTCTTCCCCAAACACCGAGGACCTTTTCGACTTCATACTCTTCGTCGGCCCAGGAGGGCAATCGGACAGCCGGGCGGCCCCATCCTTCGTGGCAGTACAGCTTGCACAGCGACGTGTGCACATGGGGGTCTTTGCGGCTTCCCGCTGGCAGGGCGACTTCGAAATTGTCTCGGGACTGATCGAACTGGGTCACTTCGAAGGGACCAAACCACAGGCTGTCGAGCTTGCGGCTGTACAGTGGGACATTGGGCTTTGCAGCAGTTGCCCACCAGGAGCGATGGACAAGAACATAGTCCCCCACCTTGATGTCGTCGGTGGGGCGGCGTCGCCTGTTGGCATTTCGGATTTAACTGGACTGGGCTGCTTCGAGAGAGGCGCGGGCGGACTCAATAGCTTCTCTGTGTTCCTTCAAAAAGTCAGAGGCCTCGGGGGAAGGCTGGACAGAAGGAGAAAGAGAAAGAGCAGGGAGCATGAGGGGTTCTCTTCCGTGTTCGAGCTGAAAGGGAGAGCGGCCTGTCCCGACATGGACAGATGTGTTGTATACAAACTCAAGGGACGGGATGAATTCCGCCCATCGGTGATGCTGGGTCTCAACGAGGCAATGGAGGGCCTTCTCGATTGTTCGATTCATGCGTTCTGCTGACCCTGGTATGCCGTGGTGTGCCATCGTAGAGAACGACAGGTGCGTGCCCGAGAGGGTGTGTAGGGACTGCCAGAATTGAGACAGAAAACGGGGGTCTCTGTCACTGAGGATCGTACGCTGCCACCCCTTCTTTACTGTGACGTTTTCATAATATAGCCGGCCTGCCTGCTCTGCTGTTGCTGTTGTATGGGTCCGGATCAGGCATACCCCTTTTGACAGAGAGTCAGTGACAACCATAAGACAGTCAAACTGTTCATCCCCGGAGGCGGGCAGTCCAACGAGGAAGTCAATTTGGGTGACTTCCCAT